>CAEFZP010001228.1:0-200927 GCA_903064625.1 Mallotus villosus | reverse complement strand
AGGTCTTGAGGCTCGACAGAGATTTTTACAAGGACAACGTAGAGAAGGAGAAATGCTGGGATGCTGTTGGAATAACACGTTTCCTAAATATAGCCTATGCCATGTTTATGCACCATGTTGGCGTGTGAAAAAGGAAAGCTCAGATGGCTGAAAGGCTTGTTGACCGGCGCGGAGAAATGTTTGTCCGTTGGGAACAGCTTTTGCTTAATCGTAACCAATCGTGGCGCGTCCAGGCGCTTCGCAGCCAATGTGTCCCAGGCGGTTGCGAAAAAAACGCATTATTTTCATGAAAAGGAAGTGTTTTTTTTTCTTTTACACCATCCCTCCGCGACCCAGTTTTGGGTCGGGACCCACCAGTTAAGAAACACTGGTTTAAAGTAGCCTACATGACAGTGTCTCAAATGGTGCCCTTTCTAGAAGAGAAAATTAGATGCTTTGCCCTACAGTCTCCCCTACAACTAGGGCATGCTTTCCCAAAGTGAGGCCGTGATGACACTAGGGTCGTCGCCCCATTCCGATTGTTACACTTGTGGGGCCCCGTGCAGTAGCAGTCCTGAATTTTTCCATCTCTGCCCTTCAAACTACCAGTCTGACACTGTCCAGGCCCCATCTGGACCTCTGGAGGTAGACTATGTTAATTGGAAATCTTTCCATAGCCTAAATGTACCTGTGTACATTTAGGCTATAGGGCAGCTGTCCATACACTGCCAGCCAGAATAGTCATAATTGGATTTGAATTAAATGTGCACTTGTAATAGATCAAATTATATATTCTCATGCTACGCCATTTTAAATGAATTTTCTGCCAAGCAAAGTGTGCCACACTTTGGGTTACCTTCTGATCTGCGATGAAAGTCTGTACAAAAATACTTATTTTAATCAATCCCCATTTTAGTAATGGTCACCTTTCCATTTTATTTTAAAGCTCAACATTTAGCCTATCAGTTAAGAAATGTGTGTGCCAAAGTCAAGATGTGACCAGACAAAAAATGTATTAGCCTAAATCAAGTCCAAAACATGACCTTCTGCAGTGTTTTGAATTTATAAATGGCCTACATTCAAATTACATTTTCACTTGCTGCCACATTTTTTTGTGTGGCTTTTATTCTCAACCTCCTACTGAGAATTCAAGCTAGTGAACGGTTTCAGACACCTCATCAAATTACGCTAATTATCAGTAAATGCATTAGTTATGTTAATAAGTAGTCTAGGTAGGCCTACAATTTACGCATTTAAACGGTCAGCAATGTTTTGACAAGTTGTCTCTCTCGCCTTGGCAATTGTGGCAATATTGCCCTTTTTGGGGATAACTCCAAAAAACTCAATCTATTTATGCTTCTGAAAATAACACTACTCTGATGGTTTACGCTCTGCTTTTTGCAACATACAGTCGTATGCAAAAGTTTAGGCACCCCTCTGAGGCTGCATGATAATTTCCTGTCTTCACCAAAAAAGATCAATATAATATTGTAATATTACTTTTCTAGTTAACACTGAGTGCTGGGGTGTTTTCCAGACAAAGATATTTGGTGTAGCAGTATTTAGTTGTGTGAAATTAAATCAAATGTGAAAAAAAGGCTGTGCAAAAGTTTGGGCACCCTTATCATTTATTTGATTTGAATACCTCTGCCTACTAAATGCTGATTAACTGCAACACATAGTTAGTCTGATTAACTCGTTAAGCCTTCAATTACATAAAAAGGTGCATTCAATCATTAGAAAGGGTATTTAAGTTAGCCAATTGCAAGTTTTGCTTCTTTTTGATTCTCCTCTGAACAGTGGCAAAATGGGGGCATCAAAACAGCTATCAAATGATCTAAAAACAAAGATTGTTCAGCAGTATGGTTTAGGGGAAGGCTACAAAAAGTTATCCCGGAGGTTTCAGCTATCAGTTTCCACTGTGAGGAATGTCATTAGGAAATGGAAGGCAACAGGCACAGTTCTTGTTAAGGCCAGAAGTGGCAGGCCAGGAAAAATAACAAAGAGGCAAAGGCGAAGAATGGTCAGAATGGTCAAGGACAACCCTCAGATCACCTCCAAAGAGCTGCAAGGTCATCTTGCTGCAGATGGTGTCACTGTGCATTGCTCGACCATTCAGCGCACATTGCACAGAGAACAGCTGTATGGGAGAGTGATGCGGAAGAAGCCTTTTCTGCACACGCGCCACAAAAAGGCTCGCTTGAGGTTTGCCAAACTACATTTGAACAAGCCAGGCTCATTTTGGAACAAAGTACTGTGGACTGATGAGACAAAGATGGAGTTATTCGGTCACAACAAGAGGCGTTACGCATGGAGGCAAAAGAACACAGCATTCCTAGAAAAACACTTGCTGCCCACAGTAAAATTTGGTGGGGGGTCCGTCATGCTGTGGGGCTGTGTGGCTAGTGCAGGAACTGGGAATCTAGTTAAAGTTGAAGGTCGTATGGATTCAACTCAGTACCAGCAAATTCTGGACAATAATGTTCAAGAATCTGTAACAAAGCTGAAGTTACGGCGCAGTTGGGTGTTCCAGCAGGACAACGACCCGAAACATTGCTCCAAATCCACTAAGGCATTTATGCAGAGGAACAACTACAATGTTTTGGAATGGCCATCCCAGTCCCCAGACTTGAATATAATTGAAAATCTATGGGGTGACTTGAAGCGGGCTGTCCACGCTAGGCACCCATCAAACCTTACTCAACTGGAGATGTATTGTAAGGAAGAATGGTCCAAATTACCTCAATCCAGAATCCAGACACTCATCAGAGGATATAAAAAGCGTCTAGAAGCTGTTATTTTTGCAAAAGGAGGCTCTACTAAATATTAATGTGATTTTTCTGTTGGGGTGCCCAAATTTATGCAAGTGTCTAATTCTCTTATGATGCGTATGGCATATTTTCTGTTTATCAAATAAACCTTATTTCACGGCTAAAATATCACTGTCCATGACGTATGTGTATATATATGACAAAGACGTTCCTCATCCAAACGCCCAACATTTTATAGATGAAAGTAATGGAGATTATCAGGGGTGCCCAAACTTTTGCATACGACTGTAACTCTTCTTTTCGACAATCGCCTGATCTGGGATGCTTCTGTTCTCCTTGTGCGAGCACAATCTACGTTTATTGAGGTCTAGTTTAAATTAGCGTTGCTTGTTAGTGGAACGGAAAGTTCGTGGAACGGCTTGAGGCTTAAATCTAAATTGACATTTACCTAAGCAAGGCTTTTTCGTGTAAGCACGGTTTTTGTTAGCAACGTTGATGGAATACCCCTCTGGAATCCCCAGCATCCTACGCCAGGATCCTCTTTGTAGACTTCAGCTGTGCCTTCAACACCATCATTCCCGCCCTGCTTCAGGACAAGCTCTCCCAGTCGAACGTGCCTGACTCCACTTGCAGGTGGATGACAGACTTCCTGTCTGACAGGAAGCAGTGCGCGTCCTTTCCCCACTGCTCTTCTCCCTCTAAACCAACACCTGCACCTCCAGTCATCCATCTGTCAAACGCTTGAAGTTTGCAGACAACACCATCCTCATTGGGCTCATCTCTGACGGGGACGAGTCTGATTTCAGGTGGGAAGCTGGTGACCTGGTTCAGCCAGAACAACATAGAGCTCAATGCTCTTAAGACGGTGGAGATGATTGTGGACTGTCCCATTTTACCTGAACATGTCATCGGAGTAAGGTATGGCTTCTTGGTGTATTTGAATGTACAAATCTTCAAGTATTTAACTTTCCATATGTTTTCCTTCGTAGTAATGTAGCAGAGATCCATGCATAGCAATTTCAACAAAAATCAGTCTAGGTAGTCTTCAGAGTTTTAGTTTTTCTTGTTATTCTACCAAAAAGTGTCCCAAATGACCTGACTTCACTCTATTTCTCTATGACCACATTCAGTTTCTGATGTGCGCAAAGCATTTAATGAAGTCTCAATAATGTTTACCAACCACTAAGTGTGTAAACATGTGCTGTCCCTCAGTGCCTAAACAATGTATGATCAAAGCACATTTTCTCTAGAAAAGTTTCTAGAAATGCAGGCGGCGGTGAGACAGAAAGTAGGGACATCCAAGTTGCCCATATGTAATGTATTTAATCCCAAATGAAACTTCAGGACTCATGCAATCCTCTTCATCCTCTAAATTCATGCAACGCGGCAAACTCATGCCTTCTACATTTTGTACATACCCAGTACAAAGCGACATCTAGCATTTGCACATATTCTCAATACACAACACACTGATTCCATTCAAGGCATCTTCCTCATTTTATCAATAGCTCACTCACTCTATGCTAAGTAATTGCAGAAAATATAGTCAGATATCCTACCTCAAATGCAAACATAAACGTGTGTGGAGCCCTATTTTTCTGGAAGGTATCAGTTCTGCAATGTTAAAGTGAACTCAATTCTAATCAAGCCGAGTGTTTTTTTGTCAGGCTGTAGCTGGGGACGGCTTTCTATGACAGGCGGATACTGTATAAAAGTAGTCATACACCTACCCTGCACCTCAGATCTGTCTCACCAGGCACACAACCAACTCATCATGGCTTTCTTTAAGATCACTTTGCTTGTCTTCATTGCCCACCAGAGCACTGGTAAGAACATTTTAGGATGTTTCAATCAACTGATTGGTACACTCTAAGAACACTGTTTTATTAATTGTTATTTAATTGTATATTGATAGTATTCATTGATATTATGGATTCAAGTTTAAATGTGGTGGAACAAGCAACAAAAATGTTCCCAATTGGCACTTTCTACCAGCTCTTGCCAGGGTTATTGATGCTGAAGGGAACAACAATGTGTGGGACAACCTAACAGTAAGTGTCTTGTTCCTTGCTACTTACCTTACAGTAGTTGGTTAGTACTTCTTCTATTTTAAAGTACAAAATGTTCATTAAATCCACAATGACCAGTGCAGCTTTGCTTTTGTTGAGCTAAAGCACATAAAGCATTTACATGCAAACATTTTAATTGAAGGGTGGATATGTTTTTATTTAACACATGATGTAAGACAACAATACAGTCAAAAATATTAAATGGCTTTCATATCCATGATATTAGTGTACATTTTGAGCGAGTGCAAAGACAAAATATTTTGCCATTTGATGTCACTAAAAAGTAATAAGAACATACATTTCACTTCTCTTTTTTTGGAAATGTGGACTTAACTGAGTTATGTATAACCGTAGCCTTCCTCTTTCCCTGGTAGAATGGTTTGTTCAACTACAAAACAGAAACCTATGCATCACATACCATAGATTGTCTCAGTATAAGTATTGTTAATAGAAAAAAGTGACTCTTAAAAAGCTTTAGTTTTTGTGCCTCACTCTTGGTCCAACTCAACCATTTTTATCAGTGTCACTTATTTTTTCAGACAGGGGACACCTGCCAGGACTGTACCCAAATATTTGAACTCCTTCTTGATATGTTCTCCAACAGAGGCATTCAGGTGAAAACAATTAAAGCTGCTAACACAAATTCCTCAGGTCTACTTATGATTTGCATCACAGTCACATACGGATGCAGTGTTCAAGATAACTGTTGATATATGTACATCCCTTTTTAAGGTATCTGGGTAATCTCTTTTCAGATATCTGTAGTAAAAACATCTGTTCCTAAGACTTTTAATTTGTGAGAAGATTGCTCTGTTTTTAGCTACTCCTGACATTACACTCTAGGTATCAGTTCCATATTGTTGAGGTGAGATGGGAAACACTTCCTGTTTTCTATCTTATAGTGTATAAAAATAAACCACAGATGTAGCACCTAGAGAGCGTTTAACAACCAGTTCCCCTTTAAACAGCTCCAATCCAGGGCCGACCATATAAACAAACTAAACATTTGTTTAGGATAAAATAAATGTATTGCCAATCAAAGGGCCCCCTACACAATTTTTGTTTAGGGCCCCCAAAACCCTAGAGCCGGCCCTGCTCCAATCACATCGCTCTTCCCTCTTCTTCATGCAGGAAAATATCAAAGAAAGTCTGGAGGAGCTGTGTGAACGTCTGCCAGGACCAGGAGCCTCTAAAATCTGCAAAGATCAGATCGACAAGAACCTTCCCATGGCAATTGCTTTCTTGACTTCCACTGTTGTATGTATTATTTCCATTTTTATATTTACCGGCAATAACTATTTATGTTTTTATCGTTGTCATTGATTTAAATTGGGAGATGAACTAGAAGGGAATTGTGGAGTCAATCATCAAGTCCCTTCCCTACTCTACAGAAACCAGGTCAGGTTTGCAGTATGTTGGGACTCTGTGCCACCCAGTCAGATATATCGCAACAGAACCTGCTGATAAGTCACATTCGAGAAGCTATGAGGGCAGCTATGATAGTTTCAGAGGTGAGACATTAAGGCAGTAAGTCTTGATACTGTTTCACAACCTCTGTGTTTCCTTGTCAGTCCCTGGCTCTCCCTCACTCCCTTTACCCTCCCCTTTACTGTGGTCGCTTTACAAGGTGCAATCTACTCCGGAGTGTACCTTCTGCATTTATCTAGTAAAAACGGTTGAGCGCCTGCTGCCCAAAGAAAGAACTGAGGTAAGAATTACGCTAAATCACTTTATAGACACACATACACATTCCAACCTTTCTACTGTGCTCTTGGCAGAGTGCTCTGATTGACTTGCTCGGAAGAGTGTGTGGCATCCTTCCTGCCTCTGTCAAGGACCAGTGTGAGGGGCTGATTGAGAACTACGGTAAGAAGCTGCTGGACTTGCTCCTAAGCTATGCCACCCCTCAGGCCATCTGCTCCATCATCCACATGTGCAAGGGCCAGGAGACTCAGATGTTCGTGGGTGAGACACCATTCCTCAGTAGCCCAATTTTACAGTCTTCCAGTACTGATCAGTTTCATACATATAGTAGGGCTGGGAATCATTAAAAAAATGTTTTAAATTATCGCACAAGATCCTGTGATCAATTAATCACATTTTCCCTGAGTTTGTTATCATCACGTGAAACACTGAATTAAATCAATTAGTTAAATAGATTTTATAAATACATTATATGACACCTCGTGAACTCTAAACAGTCTCTTCTCCTGGGAACTACCGAATAGTCATCCCATCAAATATATGCAGCAACTTTATAAACAACAAAGTGTTTAAGTGCACGTTGAATATTTAAAGTTTATACCCTGAAGGTTATCAAAAATACTGGACAGTGCTCTACACTAACTTTGTTTTGCAGGAGCACATGTGCCCCCAAGTGAAAAACTTTAGGGGCACAGGCAAACATTTAGGGGCACAGTCAGTATTAATTATATGAATTATTTTTTACGCGTTCAACATTTCAAATGAATTGCTAAGATTAACGTGTTAACTTTCCCAGCCCTAATATATAGTATTATGCCTAAACCAACATCTCATCATAATTATTTGATTGTTCTAGTAACCCCATTTTTTTCTGACAGAGAGCGGTCTTGTCTCTGACTGCGACTCTTGTGTGATCCTGGCCGCTCTGAGTCGCCTTAACTTTGGTTCCAACGCCACAGAGATACAGATATCATCTTACCTAAGCTCTGTTTGCCAGCTGCACCCCACCATCCTTCCTAAGGTCTGACTCAGCATTCTAAGCCAAAGAAAGTTAAAGGAACAAAGGAAGGATGTGATTTAAACTCAGCCATTGTCTCTCTTTACAGTGTGACAGCTTTACCAAGTACCATGGGGAACAACTGAAGGGGTTTCTGGGTAAAAAAGGTCCTCCCCTTGATGTGTGTGGGGTATGTCACGTTTGAATAATTTACTCTCCATTCCATGTCTACAGACTTTAAAATGTGGTGGTAGCTGTGGAGGAAAAGGGGAAGGGGGGTCATAGTTTGTTTGTCTGTGTGAAGGGGTGAAAGAGCTGAGAAGGGCAAGATATTGTTGGTTGGTGCTCCTAACTTGATTTTGCTGCTGTTTCCCAGAAAGTGGGTCTGTGTGGAGGAATGGGTGGGCCAGCAAGGCACGAAGGAAACCCCTGCACTTTGGGTAGCAGCTACACGTGCAGAGATCTGAAGACTGCTCTGGAATGTGGGGTAAAGACAACAGATGTTTTAATTACGTAGTATAATACTTAAATGACTTAACGGTCTGACTGTACTTTTTTGTGTTTTTTTTTGTAGACAGTGCCCTTTTGCCAGGAACATATTTGGGAATAAAGATTTTGCTCAATACCCCTCTCTCAAATGGAATGGTAGGTGGAATGTATTAGGAAACTAACATATAGACATTACAAATGGCTAAGAAATAATCTTCAAACTTTTTTTCTTCAAAAGAGAGCCTGAGGTATTTGCTACCACCGATGACCCTCATTTCAACATCCAATTGCAAATATTACCCAGTAGACATTTCTCAAACTATGGTTGTCGGTCAGATAGTATGGTCTGCACACATTGGAGTTAGCTGATTGCATTGTCACAGTTTTTGTTTGCCTCTGTGCCTTTTTTGAAACTTTCAGAATAGGGCTATGATTGTTTTTCATCAGATTACTTTCTAGTACATTCTAGACATAAACTGTACTTTGAAAGTGTTGTTTTAGCATATTTGTATTTATTTATGCATTTAGATATAGAACAATTTGATCACCAGGGGTCTCATTTATAAACGTTTTTTGACATAATTACTAGAGTGTGTTTTTAATAGACTGAGGTTGTGTTTAAACAAATGGTAAACTAAGGTATTTATGACTGATCTAATCAACAGCCAGCAAAGGCACTAAGTTGGGGAGAGTAGAGTCAGGCAAGTTGACCTCTGCCCTGAACCTTTGGTGCCCTGAACCCTTTGTTCCAGGAGATTGGGCTGGTGTCCTGTTTGTACCTCATAAACTACAGATAGAAAACTACATCAAAGGACATGGGACACTGGCCTGGGGTTTTTATTGTCTTAAACTGTCACTGACCAGTGCTGACCAATCATGGTGACCGCTGTATTGATTGATTATTAACATCTGTTATCTGTTCTTATAAGGGAGACATTTTCTGTTGTCCATCATCACTCTTACGAACGATTTGTGTGGATAGCACCTCCTTCGTAATTGACTGATCAGCAAAGCTTTGTTTAATCTTATGTAATTGTATAATCTAAATAAATTGTATTGACTGCATCTCTGACTGCAATATACAATTGGAATGTTCGAATTCGCATATACATTGTCTTCAGAATTCTGCCATTACACACTCACATTCACCCTGTCCAATTCCAGAAAACATGTCTGTTTAATACATTCTGATAATGAGCTTCTCAAGAGTCTTCTATTAAATTGGTCTCTGCATATATTCTGAAGCCCCTTGTTGATGTTTCATATACCTTTTACTTTCAGATTGCTTTACTAATCCCCGGAGTAATTATTCAGATTACTGAAGAGCAAGGGAAACAATAGCTGTCTCAAGTATCTATCCTAGTCAAAGTGAAAAGTCAACAAAAATAATTAGATTCCCAGGAACCTGTTCCATAAATAGAGTTTACAGAATAAATCAGGTTTATGGCTTGTTCTGTAAATTCGCTTTATGGAACAGGCCTCTGGTGACTGAACACACATACACAAAACATGCATAGAAACGAATTTGTTGCCCTGCTCCACATACACACCAAGCAATTGGGTAATGGTGTTAAGTTTATTGTTGGAATGCTGCTTAAGCATTCCAAGTATTGTTCTTTGAATCTTTATTCAAGCATCTTCTTCTGTTTCTTCATTGACACATTTCAGCGCCTTCAAATCTTCAGCTATTAAAACCGTTCAGCTATCAACAAATTCAGCAGTTTCAGGCCATGGGTGCAATGACTTTTCAGCTTTGTACCTCTTATGCTTGAATTAACATAAATCAGTATTCATCATATTTTTTACATGGTTTTCCGATGGGGTTTTCTTTCAAATCCTTCCAAACTTCTTAAAACGTCTTCAACTTCCAAATCCTTCTTCTTCCTCAATCTTTCAGCTAGAGCCACCATTTAAACTTTAAAATGTTGACAAAACACTAAACTATTTTTAAATAATTCAGCTTGTTTATATCTATTCAACTTTTTTCAATATCACTGATTATGTTTCATGAGTTTTTCAAACCGTTTCTGAAATTTACATGGGTGTGTACGTGAAAGCCTAGAGTGCAGACTGAAACGCTTAGAGTGGCGGGGAGCTTCAGATGTTGTTGAAAAAATATTTCTAGATTGCCAGCATTGCCACAATTTTCGCTCTTCATGCTTCGTTTTTGGATCAATAGATAGCTAATGTTGTGTTGGTCGTAGACAGCTGTCTGTGGAATCCAACAGACTTACACATTTGTTCAGAGCCCCACGAAAGCGAGACATAATCCAACTCTCGCCCCATAGAGTCCAATGCAAATCTGATGAGAAATTTGTCAGAGAAACCAAAAAAAACACGATTTAGAAACTGCCGGTAGAGTCGTATTTCTGACCGCACAGACATATAAAGGACATCTCTGGTTATGGCAGAGTCTTGGGTCTCGGAAAATATCCTTATTTTTGGGATTGGACGTATAGTTTTGCGTCTAGGTTAACGTTTTTGAGGTGTGGATTCGAGGTACATCTCTGTTATTCTCTGCCCCCAGCGCGTTAGCAATATTAGCTGTACCATCACCGTGGCAACCACACAACTGCTGCAAATGACCAACAGAAAAAAATGATATTCTATAATGGCCACTTTGGCGCTAAACTGCCAAACCATTTTTTTATGCTTGACAGGGACAGAACACCTATACTATCCCAACTATAATTTCAGCTGTTAAAACTATACTATTCTTGTTACGACTAGCTAGCTAGCCTAGGCTACTTCTTCTTCTGTTTAACAGTTCGACTTTAAGCTTCTCTCGCATTGTATTTAAGACCTTTTTTGATGAACATTCTAGAATTTTCATTTGTCAAGTTTGGCCCTTAAAAGCTTCCGGTTTCAGACGCGCGAATGATTGTTTTGATGGAAGTCAGCTAGTTTAGAACATAAGTGATTAAGTTACTGGGGCAAAAACTTGTAAATTGTTACTGTGTTTGGCTGTTCGTCGACATTGGGGAAGAACAAGTTGTCAAAAGTTTACATTTCCTATAAAAACGGGACAACGAGGTGACTGGGTTGCTGCTGTTTGTTGATTTTTTAACGCTGTTTCAATAGTAGGCCTAATATTGGTGTAAATACCGTTAGAATAGCGTTGATTTTCAATATTAAATAAGGGTGCAAAATAATGATGGGTCAACATCAGAGTCTGACGTTGGTTCAATGAAATTAGCTTGTTGATTCAGCGTAGTTTCAATGAACTTTGCTAGGTTATAATAGTGCTTTTAAAAGGTGGTTTGGGGGTGCCATAACTTGTCATGGAAGTGAATTTCCAATCATGCCTAGCATCAGTGGCGATGTGTCCTGGCTTAGGTTACTGACATGCATTTGCGCAACAGGCAAGGGATCCACCTGAACAATCAATAGGCTATAGCCTACTTCAGTAGAGATAACTCGGTTGTGGATCTGGCACTGCATGCGACGCGTAGTCCTAGGATATGGCTAACAGGCATGTAACCTATGTCTATGATGGCTAACTCTCATATCCACCTGAATTTTAACCCTCGACCATACACTGGGTTCAGAAATGACAGACCATAATGGCTGACAATATTACAGTAAATTGTATTAGTTGGAACACCAAGGGCCTAAATCATATTATTAAGCGTAACAGGGTATTGTCCCATTTAAGAAGTCTGGATGTTAATATTGCTTTTCTCCAAGAAACTCATCTCAGGACCTCTGACCATAACAGACTGCGTAAAGGATGGGTGGGGCAATTATATCATTCAATATTTGAGGGGAAATCTAGGGGTGCTGCTATTCTTATTAACAAGAATACTCCTTTCATCATGCAAAAGGTTACTGCAGACCATCTGGGAAGATCTGTCGTGGTCACAGGTACCCTGTATAATGTGCCTTTAATCTTAGCCAATGTTTATGCCCCAAACTGGGATGATGTGCAGTTTATGAAAAAATTATTGTCCTCATTACCTTGTTTAAATACACACAGGCTTATTTTAGGGGGTGATTTCAACTGCGTATTAGACCCAATACTGGATCGCTACTCTAACACCAACTACAATATATCAAAATCAGCCAGGACGATTAATGCTTTTCTACAAATGTATAATATGTCTGAACCCTGGCGCTCCTTGTATCCCAATTCTAAACATTATTCATTTTTTTCCCCAGTACATAACTCCTACTCCCGCATTGATTACTTTTTAATTGATAACCAGCTAATGCCCTCGGTTAAGGACTGCAGATATGAGGGCATTGTCATCTCTGACCATGGGCCCGTGGTTTTACAAATATCTTTTCCAAAGAAGTCTGCTCGGCGTCCTTGGCGTTTTAGTAATGTTTTGCTTGGGGATGAATCATTTGTTAAGTGTATTAATACGCAAATCGATATTTTCTTGTCCATAAATGATACGTCAGATGTTAGTAAATCCACCCTCTGGGAATCCCTAAAGGCTGTTTTAAGAGGGGAGATTATCTCTCACACCTCCTGGGAAGCCGGGTCGAGAAAACTACGTCTTAAAGGCCTTTCCGACCAAATTAAACAATTGGATTATAAGAACTCAATTGCTCCCACGCGTGATTTTTTAAGGGACAGATTGACTCTGCAGACAGAATTTGACCTAATAACTACCCGCCATACAGAACAGCTCCTCCTCCAGTCTCGATCGAGGTTATATGAACATTCTGATAAGGCTGGCAAGTTCTTGGCTCAACAGGTTAGACAGTCTATGACCTCTACTCTCATTACAAACATCCGAAAACATGATGGTCAGATTTCTAATGATGAGCAGGAAATTAATTATGAATTTAAGAGGTTTTACTCATCTCTTTATACTTCTGAGGTGATATATGAGCCTTCTAAACTTTTTCTAGATTTTTTTTTCAGAACTTAAATCTACCTCAAGTTAATGTATTATTAATGGAGCAATGGAAAAACCTTTGTCTAAGGAGGAAATTAGAGCAGCCCTTTACAGTATGCAGAATGCAAAAGCTCCAGGCCCTGACGGATTTACGTTAGAATTTTTAAAAAAATTTGGAGATAAGTTATTGCCAATCTTGTTGTCAGTTTTTGAGGAGTCCTTTGTCGAAGGCCACCTTCCACCAACCCTTTGCCAGGCCTCTATTTCTGTTTTACTGAAAAAGAATAAGGATTTCGTCCTATCTCGCTCCTGAATGTGGATTATAAATTGTTGGCTAAGGCCTTGGCTCACCGTCTAGAGATCATCCTCCCTTCGATTATTTCACCTGACCAAACTGGTTTCATTAAAGAACGCCTCTCTTTTTTTAATATTCGTAGACTTTTAAACATCATACATTCCACAGATGATCAACAGTTGCCCGAGGCAGTTATCTCTTTAGACGCTGAAAAGGCGTCCGATAGAGTGGAATGGGGTTACTTATTTTGGTGTCTAGACAAATTTGGTTTTGGTCCGAAATTCATTTCTTGGGTAAAATTGCTATATAACTCTCCAACTTCATCAGTGCGCACTAATAACACCAATTCCCAATTATTTCCATTACAACTCGGGACAAGGCAAGGATGCCCGATTTCTCCACTTTTATTTGCTATAGCTATTGAGCCCCTTGCAATGGCAATACGCTCCTCTCCTGAGATTTGTGGTATTGTAAGAGGGGGTAAGGAACATAAAACGTCATTATATGCTGATGATCTGTACTATATATAACTGATCCACAGAACACCTTACCCCATATTATGAAGTTATTAGGCCACTTCAGCAGCATCTCTGGGCATAAGATTAATGTTTCAAAAAGTGAGCTTTTTCCTGTCAACTCTGCTGCTAAGTCCATCTCCTTTAATTCCTGTCCTTTTAAGGTGACATCTGACAACTTCACCTACCTAGGGGTGGTTGTTACGCGTGGCTTTTCTGACCTTTTTAAGCTTAATTTTGTTCCCCTTCTTGAGAGCTCTAAAATTGCCTTCAATAAATGGTCCATGCTTCCTCTCTCTTTAGCAGGAAGAATTAATCTAATTAAAATGAACACGTTGCCCAAATTCCTCTACCTTTTCCAAACTATACCAATCTTTATCAACAAATCTTTCTTTTCACACCTAAATAAGATTATATCTGACTTTATTTGGAATAAGAAGCCACCCCGTATCCGTAGGGAATTTTTGCAGAGACCAAGATCAATGGGTGGTATGGCATTACCACATTTCCAATTATACTATTGGGCAAGCAACCTAAGAGCTATGGCATATTGGCTTAAAAACTACATCGACAATGAGACTCCTGCCTGGGTTCAGATAGAGACCACTGCCTGTTTGCCATCGTCCCTCCCTGCTTTATTGTATTCTGCAATGCCTTTCACTCCAAGCTATGTTTCAAGTGCCCCCTTAGTACATCAGTCTTTACGTATATGGGCTCAAGTGCGAGGACACTTTGGTTGGCAGGCTGGCTCACTCTGGGCCCCGATTGCGTCTAATCATCGATTTGCCCCTTCATTCCATAATGACTATTTCTCGGCCTGGCAAAAGAAGGGTATCATTTCATTTAAAGATATGTACATAACAGGTGTTTTTGCTTCATTCGAACAGCTCAAAACTAAATTCAATCTACGGAATGTACATTTCTTTAGTTATTTACAGGTTAGGGACTGGGCACGTAACAATACAGGAACATTCCCTACAATCCCCCAGCCTCAACCTATGGATAGTCTCTTCCCAGCAGACCCAGAGCTCAGGGGCACAATATCTGTTATATATACAAAACTTTCTTCTGTGCAATCAGCGTCTCTGGATGCATTGAGAGCGGCGTGGCAGGCTGATCTGAATGTACAATTTACAGATGTTGAGTGGTCGAATGTTTTTTTAAGAATACATTCTTCATCTATATGTGCCAGACATGGCTTGATCCAGTTTAAAGTGGCACATAGACTCCATCTCTCTAAAGCCAGAATCTCAAAAATGTATCCATCAAGTGATAGTTCATGCAACAGATGTAAAAATTCACCTGCAACACTAGCTCATATGTTCTGGCTGTGCCCGAAACTCGTTAGTTACTGGTCCTCTATTTTTGACGCTCTATCCAAGATACTTAAGAGACCAATAGCTCCGAACCCTCCAACAGCCGTTTTTGGCATTCAATGTGAGGGTGATCATCTTTTTAGAGCACAATCAAACTGTATTGCCTTTGTCACTCTGATAGCCAGAAGATTAATTTTACTTAATTGGAAGCAGGCTACTCCACCCTCCTTTAAACACTGGATTAGGGACACACTACAATTTCTGAAGCTTGAAAAGTTAAGATTTGCTTTAAAGGGTTCAAAGGACAATTTTAGCAATGTTTGGCAGCCTTTCATTACATATTTGCTTGACCAGCTCTAAGGATGTACACATTTATTTTTTAATTTTATTTTTTCACTTTTTTTGCTATGATCCCAATAACTCCAAACTGTGCACACACACTTTTTCTTTTTTCTTTTTTGTTGTCATTGTTTGTTTTATTGTTATTATAATAATCATTGATTATTGATTTATTTTTGTCTGTTTGTCTTTGGGGATAAAAAGAGAGCTTTTTTTACATTTGTAAAATGATGTTTTGCTATATTGTGAAAAATCTATAAACAAAGTGGTAGAAATGACAGACCGTGATGTAAAAACTGCAGATCATATTGAACATTTATCGGTGCATTTATGAATTATTACAATTTCACAGCAGTTATTCAACAAGTAACCAGTAGCCTATATACCCGCTGCACACCTCCCCGACCGTTGCTTTATGCAGGCATTACAGCTGGTCTAGGTCTTTTTAAGCCGACGTCTGTCTTAATATGTAGCCTACATGTTGACTCCCATAAAAAAATATTTGTAGGCATCAGACTTTTATAGGCTACAATAACCTCTGACTGTAAGCGCACTCTACCAAATATTATTATGTAGTATAGCTACTATTTGAAATAGTGGTATGACATCGGGATAGGTTAGCTCTAGCTGTACCTTAGGTATGCTATCAATTTTAGATCAGCCTAAAATAAATGATAGCCCAAAATAAATAACGTTCTGATCCAGTGGGTCGGTTAGGGGACACTATTCGATGTATCTCTGCCATTCACAGCCAGTTAATTGATGGTAATATGGGCTAGACATGTTGACTCGATGGTAAAGTAGCTAGCGACATATGTTGGAAACGCGCTAGCCGGATGTAGTTCAGGGCCTTATGTTCGAAACTGATCTGTTATTGTTTAGGTTCCAAAAAAGGTCAGCTTCCACACTGAAATTCTATTTCTTCGATTGCTTCACAACGTCCAAACTTACGCTCCACGCTTTTTTTTAACACCGGTTTGCAAGGAACGTAAATTATCTTATTGTTTTGTAACTTTCCTTCTAATGCCGACTAACAGTCTAGCTAGAGTCATTTGCTCAGTAAGGTATGTTGATATGTAGGCTATTTGAACCGTATTTGAGACATCCCAACCTAGAAAATCTTCCACCAGACGGATAAGACACAGTTCAGCTTCCACACTGCCTCTTTTGTGCGACTCACACATTTTTTTTAATGAATTTAAGCTTGCAGGTATTTTTCTCATTTCTGTATTTTCAGCCATTTAAAAAATGTATTTCAGATTTCAGCATTCCAACACATTTTCAGCAGGAAATGCTCTTTCTAGTTTTTGTTTACTGCTGTACAAAAATCATGAATCATTCTTCAGTTTTTTTTGTTTTTGTTTTGTTTTTCATATACCCACAGTCATTTATTTGACTAAAACAAACTCTCCAACATTAGAAACTTAAAGAGATGAGACAGAAAATATGTATTTTCAACATGTACAGTGTTGTGACTTGTACTTGTCCTATAAAATATCACCCGGTCTACACAATGTCTGGGAGTATCTTGACCGCAACCTTTGTTATCTCACATATATATTTATTTATTAGGATTCCTCCGTCAGGAGGGAACCTATTGTAATTGGTGGTTTTCTTATTATTGGGTGTGCCACGAGTCGTAGCACATCCTTTGTTATCTCACATATATATTTATTATTATTTTTGCCCCCCTAAGGCTCGGTCAATATTTGGACTACATAGAAAACGACAGTGTCAAAAGTTTCGTCTTGGTCTCGATTGCGTTGGCATTACTTTTGTTTACGTTCCATTGCACAGTTTAGGAGGATACAACGTTTTTGTGGCATAAAGTTGATTTTGTCGGCAAAGGGTAGACTACTCAGTTATAATAGCCTACGTCACAGCGTCGGCACATGTTAGCAACGACGCATTAGATACGACGTGCATAGAAGACTGTTGCACAGCAAGGATGGTATCGTGCCGCCCCCCTAGCATCCGTCAATATTTTGATTACTTACAAAACGTCATGTCAAAAGTTAGTAGCCATTGAGTTGCTTGTCTTTTTATTTACCTGGCTAACTTGCTAGCCACAGTCACTGACGCTACTAACGTCACGAAACACGCGTGACTACCTCTAGCAGAACATTAGTTTAGCAGCTTGTTAACTTCTGGGAGATAGCTAGGCTATAGCTTTAACGCTACTGCAAGGCAGCTGCAGAAACGCCACAAGCAAAGAGGCCAGGGTGATAACTATTTACTCATTTTACTTTGAGATATGAAACACAACTGTGAAGTGTAATGTACAATATAAGCTGATATTATTGCGGAACTACATCTACTTTCGGAAACGGTAGTCTACCGGTAGTCTACAATTTCACTGAAGCATTAGCATCATGACATTAGCCTATGTTGCCCGGGCAACACATAGGCCTACTACAGCGGTCTATGATGCATCTGTTTTCAATCGTTAAAATAAACATTACTCACAAATGCATTTTCTTTGTACAATTTATTATGACATTAGATTACAAGTAAACGATTTGTTGGTGAAATAATCATTACCTGTGATTTCAAACCAGTACTGCAACGCTGTAGCCTACGCGAGACACTGTGTAGCCAACAAAAACATCCAAAGCTGTTTACAGTAGGAAGTCAAACGGCGACAGAACATGTTCGGCACTCTCTTAAAGGGGTGATTGACTGGGTTTTTTGAGTATTTTACACTGTTCCTTAAGGTCTCCGAATAGGGTATGTAACATTGTTTTGGCAGAAAATGGCCCGGGTGCTGTTCTATGCCATCTTTTACATCCAGCATTTTTTTCCCGGGAAAAAACGCTAGCTTTTTCCCTTATATCATTGGTATTTAGATGAGCTGTGCGCTGTGCGCTGATTGGTTGGTTTACAACGAGCGAAGCTGCGGAGCAAAGACGGCCAACAGCACTCACTGAAACAAGAAGGTGGCGACTTGAAATAAAAACGTACAAATAAATCTATTGTGTCTACACAACACTGTTTTCAACAGATTGACTAGATATAATTTGAAATGATTACGGTAGTTTCCACGTCTGTTGTCGAAGCAAACAGAATCGTCTTAGGTGGGTAACGTTAGCACTACAGCTTAGCAAACAAACTATCGTGATTCAACACAGCTTCAGTTAGCTCTAGCTATCTTACTATCTAACATATATCTATTTACTATCTAACATGCATCTGAATTGTAGATTTACATAACAACACGGGTTATTTATTTGAATGAAAAATAGTCAGGAACATGAAATAACGTAAATCCAATTGCCAATAAACTAGGCTAAATCATAACACATTCATGCTCTTGCGTTAGCAAGCTAAACTAGTTTACATGCCTACAGTACAGTATAGATGTTTTCGCTATCTAGCTGTTCTTACATTCCTTGCAAATCACCGATGAAAAACAGATGAGCTTGAGTCTAGTTAACATTGACTAGACGGTTATGGCTGATGTTTGTTTATACCGTAGCATAGAAGATCTCTGTGCAGTTGCGCGAACCATTTCACCAAGGACGGTTTTAAAAACCTGGGAATATGTAAAGCAGGATTTGCTATGAAGCTGTTGCTGAAAAGAGGTGCGTTCCGACCTTAGTTATGTTCATCAGAACCGCAAGCTGTAGTATGATTTTGTCAGTAACAGTTATTAGCAATGCTAACGTATCCTGTATCTAGCACAGCCTTTCTCCAGTTATTTCGAATAGATAATCTAGACAGGTGTCAGCAAAAGGCTAGACTGCTTTCGTTTTCTGGCTATTTTTTTGGAAGCTTCCCTTCTAATGCCGACTACAGCTAGTCTAGCTAGTCACTTGCTAAGTAAGGTATGTTGATGTGTTTAGAAACGTAGCGTCGCTACCTCGGACTGGGCAAGAACACCAGTGAGTGGGCTGGTCTGGATGTACATTTTGGGGCGTGACAAAGACACAGACCAGAGCCAATTGAATGCGCGATACCGTACTGACGTCAGTCGGGTGGATTTTTCCAAAAGCTACCGTTTTACAGCTAGATTTTTTCTTTTTGAGATTTGCATGGGAAATAAGTGTCAATGGACTTTGAGGTTCACTGTATGTTCATTTTACCCACCGAACTGTTGTTATTCAACGATGACAAGGTAAAAACGGTTTTGCAGTCAGTGACCCCTTTAATTCAAAAGTATTTCAATAGGTGAAACTGTCTGACTACTAACCCAAACTTCATTGACACAGCCTAAACTTGTCAATCTGTTCAAGAAAGCAATATTTAATTTAATCCTAAACCGTACAACGGAACGTTCAACCAACGATCGCCACCAAGACGAACACTGTAGTAGCTCTATACAATTTACCGGGACAGCTTCTCCACAAAGGGCTATATCGCATTTTGCGTTGTTACTGACAATGATCGCTATTGAGCTTTTTATGCATGAGCAATTTTCCACTAAATAAATGTCAAGCTTATTTACGTTTTTGGGGGCATGTCATAAGTTAGCAGACATAGAGCTACTGTTTGAATCGCGATTCCATCTGAAATATTTCCAGTGATAACGTTGTTACAGTAGCTTCTTTCCAAGGGTGTTCTTAATGAATTATTATGCAATAGACCAGGGGTGTCAAACTCAAATACCCAGTGGGCCAAAATGTAAAACCTGAACAAAGTCACGGGCCAACATTGAACAAATTAACCTTCTAAATTGGACCCAAACAAGTTTTGCTTTAACATTGAATATGGAACAAGCATCGCTTATTACCATACAATATATAATTTAATAGTGGAGACATGCAAAATCGAATTTCAAATGAAAAAACACATCAATGGCATTCATTTATTAAATAAATAAAATGTAAATACAAATTGTATGCCTCTTTTCTATTTGCAGCCTTCTGATTTAAATACCAAAATAAACTTTTTCCACTGGCTAATCATTTTACAAATAAAATGATAATAAATCAATCAACCATTCAAGCCCATGCCTTGTAGCAAGAAAAAGTGCATAAAGAAAACGTTAATTATTGCACACTGGTCTAATCTGATGTGCCCAAGCCAGATACCTGGCATCTCTTCTTGGATGCTAGTTCCTCAATGTCTGGGCTCAAGCTCTGAGCTGAAGAAATCCTCAGTATCGAGCGAAGATGTTCATCAGTCAGACGTCTCCTGTGAGTTGTTTTGGTCATCTTCATCGAGGAGAAAAGTTGCTCGCATAGATAAGTGCTGCCGAACATGGAGAGCATCTGAGCAACGATGCGGGTGCGGAGCTGAGGCATTGTGTCAGGGGTGAACCGTGGAAACTGTGCGGCGCCCACAGCATCATACTTTGACTTCAGCGTGTCATTGCACTGGAGTTCAATCAGCTCCATTTGGATGTTGGTTGGTGCATTTTCCACATCAACTGCGAAGGGATTACTAAGCAGTTCAAACTTGCATTTTTGGGCATCGAAGTCGGCAAATCGCCGGCTAAACTCAGCGGCGAGAACACTGAGTTTTTCAGCAAACTGTGCGCATGGGAACACGGCGGTAGAGATCTGCGCTTTTATGGATTGGCAGCAGGGAAAATGGCAAGGGTTTCCTTGCAGCATCTGATTCTCCCACAGGCACAGTTTAGTTTTGAAGGCCCTCACTGCAGCGTACATGTCTGTGATGATGCGGCCCCGCCCTGAAGCTGCAGGTTCAGCGCATCGAGATGGCTCGGCAATGTATAATACCGGCGGGCCAGCTCTAGTAGTAATTTGGTATTGTCTCGCGGGCCAAATATAATACCCCGCGGGCCAAATTTGGCCCGCGGGCCAGAGTTTGACACCCATGCAATAGACTGTGAGTAGGCTAAATGCTTGAAAATATCACTAGAAGGGAAAAACTTAAAGGGACGGACAAGCAGGCACACCCTCACAATTTCCCCAGAAATTGTATGCTCTCTAGTTTGTAATTCTTGTGCCATGGGAGTCTATGGCAGCCCCTAGACCCCTTCAACAACTTTTTGTGAACTTTGGCACACTCATTAAGGACAGTCCCTTTTATACTTACACCAAGTTTCATGTTTCCCATTGCACCACTCTAGCGCCACCAATGGGTCAGAGTTGGACTTTTGTTTCCACACGCAACTTTTGAACCGTATGACTGATTTTCAAAAATGAGGTACCATTGGATTCCCTGGATCAAGACGAGTTCAACACACTCTATGACGTCAATTTCCGGTTATATAGATTTTCCGCTATTTCTGGTTTTATCAAAAACCTTTGAAAGCCTACTCCTCCTTCAAATTTTTTTCCAATCTTCCCCAGAAGTGGCAGACATCATCGTTAGAGCAACTTTAACTCAGGCATTACTTTTATCTTTGATTTTCAAAGCCAATCAAAATCAGCAACAAAGCAACCAAACAGGAATTTGGATAAAATCTCAGCAAATCTCTGATATATCAACACCAAACTTGGTATATCGGTGGAAGACACTAAAACATGTTACCGTGTGCAAAGGCAACTTCATATCTCAAAAAATGATTGATTAAAAGCAAATCAAATTTATCGCTGACGCTAAAATAATGCTTTACACATCAGCCAGTCAAAAACTGATACTCCGATTCAATCACAAGTTCATATGAAGACTCTTGAGAATGTTAAGTACACAAATCTGAGAAAAGGTTGACTGTAAGATGAAAAGTCAATGTTTGGTGAATATTTGAAAAATGATAGCTGGGCTAATTTCTTGTGACATTTAGAATGAAAAAGTCTCTCTCTGCTCCTCTGTGCGGGCGCGCTCCACATTCTCACACACTCAGCCTTCCCTTGACACACGCGCGGGCTTGGCAAGACGCACACACAACAATTAAGGAGATTGCGGGCTGACCAAGACCCCACTCATTTCTTGGCTTGAAGTGAAGGCCTTGTAGATGTTGGTTGATGGTCTTGCATTTCCTATTTTGTATGCAATGGTAAAAAGTTCTCAAAATCCTAAAACATTGATAGTATAGGCCAAGAGTAACTACCACACCACAAATGGCCCACCATTACCCATAGGTGGCGCTACAGGCCACGCCCTGATGCACAAAGATACAAGGCTTTCTGGAATGGATAGGCTCACCAAGCCCCCTCCTTTCACTTCTTGGCTTGAATTAAAGGCCCTTGTGGATATTGATGGTATTGCATTTCAGATTTGGTATCCCATTGGTAATTCTACAGCATAGATTTTTCTATACATTTCCAATTTGTCAAGGATATCCGCATCACTGCTTTGCAGTTATATTTAGGATTCCTCCGTCCGGAGGGAACCTATTGTTATTGGTGGTTTTATTATTGGTGGCCAAGCCGCGAAGCGGCGCAGCCACCTCAAGTGTCTCTACCTTTTATTAATATTATTATTATTATTAAACATCTTCTTCCGCCTCTTGGTGTCTATGGCAGCCCCTAGAACCACAGGCTCAGAAGTTGTGAGATTTGGCACACTCTTTGGGACCAGTCCCCTCATCAATTTCACCAAGTTTCATGTCTCCCATTCCAACCGTCTAGCGCCACCAATGGGTCAAAGTTGAAGGTGTGTTTAAACATGTCACTTTTGAACAATATGCCGCATTTTTCCCAAAATAGGTGTAGCCCTCTCACTCGGTGAGGATTACTAAAATGTACACGTTATATTTACTTACAATTCGGCACAATACTGCCTAGGGTGCAGAGAGGCCTGGTTAGCTTATTATATAGCTATACAGTTATTTGATAGACACATTAACAAAACCAATAAACACAGTACAACATTTTTATTACAGTGACAGGCAACTTAAAACCAAATATACCCGGCCGGGGTTTTCTATGGTTAAGCTACTGTGTGTGTGTGTGTGGTACCACGTTGGCGCGCTTGAAGTTTGTTGACTCACTGTTCTTCGGCAAGCTAGCAAGCCGTTAGCTAGCCGTTTCTTCAACCAGCCACGCCGCTAGCTCCAACTCATCAACAAGTCCAGCACCACCCAGTGAAACCACTCTCGACCACAGTAGAGCCACACCACCGACACGAAATCTCCCGTTGTTCAACTGTAATCCAAACTTGAACTCTCCTCTCGATCTTCTCTCGTTCTTCACTTGTTATTCTCTCGTTCTTCACTTCTCCTTCTGAACCCGCCCCCTCCTAACAAAACAACGTCTTAGCCACTCTGATTGGCTAATCACCCAATCTACACAAGAACGCACCCACGTTTTCCCCTCCTGAACACAAATACAATAGAACAATACATTAACCAATTTAACAGGGTGCTACATTCTCCCCCCACCAAAAACAGTCATGTCCTCATGACAGGTATACATAAACAACAAAGACAGCATCAACAAGTTACACACTACACTTTCCCTTTAACCTATCCACTTGTAAAAAGTGCTTATGTACCTCGGAATAGGAGATAAGGATAGACCAACGGTCTTGTCATCACCCTCAGTTAAGGTAGCACTATATGAACCAACTGCCACTGAAGTTGGATTCCCTAGCAAGTCATAGGTCAGTCTGGTTGGAACCCTTTTTAGTCTCTGGGGTCGTAGTGTCTGTTCGGTGGGTTCTATGAGACCGTCCTGATTATCAGTCACATGTACCATCTGTGTGTCAGTGTCTCTCTCAGCTCCAGCAATCCTTTCAACGTTCTCTTCTGGTACTGAAAGTACATTCTCATCCACTGTCCCAGGCTCATCCGCTGTGACCCCCTCCATCCCTGAGTTGCTTGTGAGAAGAGTTACATCCAAATCCAGACTGAAAGGCTCTGAGTGTTGATTGGTCTGGAGTTCCGTCTCCCGTGAATCTTGCTGTGGGTAATAGTCAGACCATACACCCATTTCGTCATTTTCTGATTCAGATGCAGACTCAGGGGCTGATGGGTTAGAGAGATCACAGTTCTCAGTCATCTTTGCTTTGAGGCGTTTACTGGCTCTCCTTTTAGGTTTAGATTTCTCTTGGTCTTCAGACCGAAGCTGCACCTCCTGTCCAATCGGCAGAATGTAATTGCGGTGCAGTACCTTCTCAGGGCCATGTCCACTTTCTGGCTTCAGTTTGAACACAGGCAACCCCGGCCGCTGACTCTCCACAACGTAAGGGGTATCCTTCCATCCTTCCACCCTTCCGCAAGCTTGTGTTTTCCTTGTAACCCAAGGTTTCGAATCAAGACCCTGTCCCCAGGGTCCAATGGACAGAAACGAACTCATCATAGCGTTGCTTGTTTCCCCCATTTTTCTTCTCTGCCTCTCAGCCAACTGATAGGCAGCCTGGAGCTCACGTTTCATATTTTTGACATATCTCAAGTAGGATTTGGTGGATGTACCATCACTGGAGACACCAAAGGTCACGTCCACTGGCAGCCTGGCTTCTCGTCCAAACATGAGAAAGTATGGAGAATATCCCGTTGACTCATTCCGGGTGCAGTTGTAGGCGGGCACAAGGTGGCTGAGATGTTTACTCCATCGGCATTTGTCTTTTGTTTCAAGGGTTCCAAGCTTGTCAAGAAGAGTTCTATTGAACCGTTCAGGCTGTGGGTCGCCCTGAGGGTGGTAGGGTGTAGTTCTGGATTTCTTTATGCCCAGCATGCTCAACAGTTCATGGATGACTCTCGAAATCCCTGCCCTGATCCGAGTGTACTCTCCTTGGTAGACCATAGTGGACAAAATATTGTTCCCACAAAACCTTAGCAACCGTCGATGCCTTTTGATCCTTAGTTGCAAAAGCTTGGGCATATCGCGTGTAGTGATCTGTAACTACAAGCACATTGCAGATGTTTCTGGAGTCAGGCTCGATCGAAAGAAAATCCATGCAGACGAGATCCATCGGTCCGTCACTGTTTAGGTGTGCCAACTCAGCAGCTCTCTTCGGCAGTGTCTTTCGCTGAATACACCGGGGACAACTTTTGCAGTACTTTTCAACTTGTACCTTCATACGAGGCCAATAAAACCTCTCCCTTGTCAACCCATAGGTCTTGTCAAAGCCGAGGTGGCCCGATTGGTCATGCAAGGACTGGAGCACATCTTCTCTGAACTCTTGTGGGAGTAACAGTTGCTGGCGACATGGTTTATTTGGTGGCTTACTTATTCGATACAAGACAGAGTCTTTGATGTGCAGCTTTTCCCACTCCTTTAGCAACAATGACACATCAGGATGATTCCCTTTGTTGGCACAGTCAGCACTGTTCTGACTAACAGCATGCCACACTTCCCCAAGACATGGGTCTTTCTGCTGAGCCTGGGAGATGTCGCCTGAAGTCATTTTGGGCAGCTGCTGGGAGCTCAGGAAAGACAAGTTACAATAGGCTCTGGGTACAGCATGTTTGGATGAGCCAGTGAGATCAACAGCTCTGCAGTGGCGGTAGCGGAGTGGTCTGACTTCTGACATATGACAGACAGCTTTGATGGTGGCGGCAGGCATGGTTGTTCCCTCCTCCGGAGAAGCATTGTTGTTTACATGAGGACGCCGTGATAATGCATCCGCATCAATGTTTTGTTTTCCCGGGCGATATTTCAGGCTGAAATCATAGTTGGACAGCTCCGCCAACCATCGATGCCCAGTTGCATCCAGCTTAGCTGTGGTCAGGACATATGTTAATGGATTGTTGTCCGTGTGGACCTCAAACTTGACTCCATAGAGGTAATCATGCAGCTTGTTGGTGACAGCCCATTTCAAAGCCAGAAATTCCAGTTTGTGTGTGGGATAATTATTTTCTGCTGGAGAGAGGCTTCTGCTGACAAAAGCAACAGGGCGCAAACCCTGTCCTTCATCCTGATAGAGGACACCCCCCAAGCCTTCTCTGCTTGCATCCACATGTAGGACATAAGGTAGTTTGGGGTTGGCGATTGCCAGAACCGGTGCTTCTGTAAGACTTCTCTTTAAAGTCTCGAAAGCTTTCTCACAGTCTTCATCCCACCTAGGCCCTAACGGCTCTTTGGGGTGGTACCATTCTTTGGTTTCTTTGTCAGTTTTATCTTTCCATTCTTCTTTGATATTCTTTTTTTCTGTTCTTCCAGCCACAGTACAGCCCTGTAGCAACTGGTTGAGGGGATAACATACTCTGGAAAAGTCTTTCACAAACCGCCTGTAATATCCACAGAAGCCAAGGAAAGAGCGAAGAGCAGTAACATTCTCCGGGCGTGGCCAGGATCTCACAGCTTCAATCTTTGAAGGGTCTGTGGCAATGCCATCTCTAGACACAACATGACCAAGGTATGTTACAGAGGGGCAGCAGAACTGACACTTATCTAACGATAACTTAAGTCCTTCCTCCTTTAATCTGTCAAGCACTTTAAAGAGGCGCTGTTCGTGTTCCTCCAATGTTCTCCCAAAAATGATTACATCATCAAGGTACACTAGCACTTCCAGTAGGTTCATATCCCCAACAGTCCTTTCCATGACTCGTTGAAATGTGGCAGGTGCTTCACAAAATCCCTGTGGCATCCGGTCAAATTGATAGAATCCTGTTGGGCAAATGAATGCCGTCTTTTCTTTGTCATCAGCACTTAGCGGGATCTGGTAATAGCCACTTCTGAGGTCAAGCACGCTGAACCATTGGCTACCATTCAGGCAAGACAGAGCATCTTCCACACGAGGCACAGTGTATTGGTCAGGGATCGTTCTCTTGTTCAACATCCTGTAATCCACACACATGCGTATGGTTCAATTTTTCTTTCGAACCACGACAATTGGGGAAGCATAGGGGCTTCTGGATTCTGAAATTATTCCAGCCTCTTTAAGATCATGAAGATGTTTCCTCACATCTTCCAAGTCACCTGGAGGTAGTCGTCTGGAACGCTCTGAATGGTTTTTCATCAGTCACACGAATGCTGTGTTGTGTACTCTGTGCACAACCAACATCAAACTCACTGCAGGAGAAAACCTCTTTTCTCTCCATCATCTTTTGACACAGTCTCTCCCTCCACTTAGGAGACACAGGAGAATCGCCAAAGTTGAAAGAGGCGGGGGACAGTTGCGATGTGGGCGGCTTAGGCCGATCCTTTTCAGGGACTGTATTCATCACATCCACTGGAAACAGGTGAGCAATGGCCATGCCACGTTTTACTGTTACAGGATGACTCGATACATTTCGATACATTTCTCAGAGTGACTGTGATGCGACGACAATGGACAGTCATGGACTTTTCAACAACAGGCATCACCAAAAGCTCTTCAGGAAACCAACCATCCTCTGGACGGTCTATGAGAACAGCTCGATCAGGGACACTTTTAGGAAACTTTGGAATGCCAACAACTGTTGCAACTCCGCCAGGCGGCAGACTGAAAGGCTTCTTTCTTGTGAACCAAACTGTGCCTCTTTTTGTCTCACTTGTGTCTTCCGGAGTTTCCTCAATCTTCTCATAAGCTTGTCTTATTACAGGGTGAACCGAGAGGGTGCTTAGGAAGTTATCTCCCTTGTGGGCCTTACAGGACTGGAATAATGTCCTGACTATAGAGGTGTTTGTGCCAACCACAATGGAAATCTCACTTTCCATGACCGGATCAGGACACACAAGAACAAGTGTTTCTATGGTCTCAGCTATTCCAACTACAACTCCACTAAACTCAAGTTTTAAGCACATATAGCCATCATATGGATACTTATTGACACTGAGGCCCCAGATCTCAAGGCACTCAATTGGGGTCAACGCTAGGTGCTTCAGATACTTGTTATAAAAGGAGCGATACAGAAGGGTAACCTGAGACCCACTATCAAGTAAAGCTTTGGCATAAATGCCCTCAATTTGTACAGAGACAATAGAGCTAGGGCCAACTAAACCCTCTGGCAGATCAACCTTCCTTTCCTGTAGTGTGTCACACTTGGAACGTATCTTTTCCGGAGCATCAGGTCGTTCCTCTACTGAGCCCCTGGGAAGTTTCCCGCTGGATGTTGCATTTTCAGGAGACGCATGTTCACTTTCCTGAGATTTTCTGGGTTTCGACACTCTCGCTGGAAATGACCGTCTTCCCCACACCGATAGCAAAAGACATCAGCACGATGCTGGCGTCTTGGAACTCCCTCCTTTCCCACTGCATATGCGTTTCCCTTAGCTTCCTGGTTGCGTTTTTGGGCTACATGCTGTGGCACACTTTCAGATGCAGCTACAGAGGCAGAAAACAGGCGTGCAACATCATTCTTCAACCCCTGAAATTCTTTTCTCAGACTCTCTATGGCAGGATCATTCTCTACAGTGGCAGGTACTGGCGTAGGAACTGGCTGCACTGGTAAAACAGAGGCTACGGTACACCTACCCACAGCTGAAGAAGCAACATTCTGGACACTCGGTCTCTCGAGGATCATCTCCTCTTCTTCTCTTACCTCACGAAGCAGTTCAGTGAAGCTTGGAGGAGACTTGAGCTTGAAAGTCATTTTTATGCGAAGTGCAGCAAAGTCGTGAGAGAGACCACCTCTTGCGACCTGTTCAATGCGTGCTTGGTTCATATCAGCCACCTCAATTCCACCTTTACGATGGACTGCATGCAACAACTTCTCCAGTCTGAGCACGTATGCTGACAGTTTCTCGCCTTCTTGTTGGAATGTGTTACGGAACATCAGCATGAGATCAGCTGCACTGTCTGTAGTTCCAAAAGCTGTTTCCAGGGCTTTAAGGTAATCATTTGCAGCGGCAAATGGATTGGTGACTCTCAACCCTCGGACAATGTCCGCTGCTGGCCCTTTAAGGCTCTCAGCTACTCTCTGTTTCTTGGCAATATCAGAACACTGCCACTCATCCATCATGTGGATAGTCTGTTCTGCCCAGGCGTCATACTCCTCTTCTCCATTTGGAGTGGGTTTCATACCTGAGAACAAGCGAAGTTTGCGATAGCTTGGTCCATCCGTAGGCTGTACTTGACATTTTTCAACTAGTGAGGAGATGGCCTTAACTAGCTCTGTGTTCAGATCTGGAGCTGCGGGTGGAGCAGGAATATGGCGAAACAAGCCTGTTACATCAGCTAAAGTCTTCCCTTCGTTGGCTAGGAATGATGGTAGCTTGGACTGGAATCCTTCTTCTTCACCAGATGCGTGCCAACTTTGGGTCTCTTATTTTACAACGACCAAAAATTGTTTCCCCATCTAGTACTTTATAAATGGTATTATCAGTAGCTTCCAGAGAAACATCACTAAGCACAATTGCTTTTTTTACATCAATACCTTTACTCTCACACCATTTAGATATCTGCTGTGACTCCATGTTACATTAGCTTCACGCACATTCAGTCATGAAATGCACCCACAAAACACAAGCTAGTGATTATATGCTATCTACCTAATTTATCATCAATTTATCACTTTTTATTTTTTACATATTCTCACAAATCAAAGAAACAGTAAACAATCTCGGACGAGCCCCCACGTGTAGCCCTCTCACTCGGTGAGGATTACTAAAATGTACACGTTATATTTACTTACAATTCGGCACAATACTGCCTAGGGTGCAGAGAGGCCTGGTTAGCTTATTATATAGCTATACAGTTATTTGATAGACACATTAACAAAACCAATAAACACAGTACAACATTTTTATTACAGTGACAGGCAACTTAAAACCAAATATACCCGGCCGGGGTTTTCTATGGTTAAGCTACTGTGTGTGTGTGTGTGGTACCACGTTGGCGCGCTTGAAGTTTGTTGACTCACTGTTCTTCGGCAAGCTAGCAAGCCGTTAGCTAGCCGTTTCTTCAACCAGCCACGCCGCTAGCTCCAACTCATCAACAAGTCCAGCACCACCCAGTGAAACCACTCTCGACCACAGTAGAGCCACACCACCGACACGAAATCTCCCGTTGTTCAACTGTAATCCAAACTTCAACTCTCCTCTCGATCTTCTCTCGTTCTTCACTCGTTATTCTCTCGTTCTTCACTTCTCCTTCTGAACCCGCCCCCTCCTAACAAAACAATGTCTTAGCCACTCTGATCTGCTAATCACCCAATCTACAAAAGAACACACCCACGTTTTCCCCTCCTGAACACAAATACAATAGAACAATACATTTACCAATTTAACAGGGTGCTACATAGGTATCGTTGGATTCCCTGGATCAAGACGAGTCCAACTTGGCTTGGTTGATGACTTTGATTGGCTGTTCCAGTCAAAAGATTAAGAAAATCAAAAAAACATGTGATGTAGTTTGTGAGGCTTTGTCTGAAGATAATCTGTGCCAAATTTGGTGAAGATTGGACAGACTTTATAGGAGAGGTAGCAAAAAAACTTATATTCATTCATTCAAAATGGCGGCCACATCAATTCGGCCACATCAATTCGGTTGGCTGTAACTAAAGGCCTCAATATGCTTCTGCGTCTCCGTTTTCGGGTGGGCGGGCTCACGGATACGCACGGATACACACGGATAGACTTCGTTTATAGTTCTCCGTAGGCTGTGGGTGCTGAAAACAATTCACCGCCAGAAGAGTAGGTGGCGCTGCACTGCGATGCTAGCTATAGGTTATCGAAAACTCTGAGCGAATTTAGAAATGCACAGTTTCAGCGACTACACTGCCCATTTCTCGTCACATTTGAATTCAAATGCCGATTTACATGTACTGTTTAGCTGATATGAATTGTAAAAACTGCTTCTCTTTGGTGATGTTTGTGATGCTAGCTGGAAGGGCAGCCTGCTTTGACTGGGTGTGCAGTGAACATTTCTGGGGGGTTATTATGATTACGGAAAGGGATCGTATATGTTTTTATATTGCTACCATTTTAGAGACTGCTTATCGATCTGAGTGTTAATCAGACGTTGTAAACATTCCGTTGTAAACATTCCGGCTATGACATCATACCCAGTTATACAGATTCTCCGCCATTTTGAATGTTAAGGAAAAGTGTTTTTTCCCTACTTCTTTTACAATTCTTGTCGAATATTCTTCAAAATTGCCACAGATGATCTTCAGACCAAGCCTCACAAAGGATATCCCATGGCGTTTTGATTTTCGGAACAGTTTGTAAAGGCCTAATTATGCTTCTGCGTTTTTCGAAAAACGCAGAGGAGGCAACGCCCTCGTCTCCGTGGAACGCCCTCTGCGTGCTCTCCGTCAGCCCTCGGAGAGCTTTTGACGGATTGACGTGCACCTCCTGAACTATCCGTCGAAATTACGCAGAGCGACGGAGACCCCCTTGGCTGTGATTGGTCCGTATTAAGAAGTCAGGGGCGGTGTTGCCGCTATGGGTTGCCGTGACCAACAAGACCAGGGGTGGGGAACGTCCGACCTGCGGGCCATATGCAGCCCGAAAAATCATTTGGTCCAGCCCGTCATGACATTGCAGTGCAGGCACCATATTATTAGGTGCATTATTTGTTGGCAGCAACACTATTTTAATATGTGGAAGAGGACCGTGGAGGCGCTCAGCGTCGCGTTCTTGCAAATCAAGCCCCAATACGTTGTTGGTTTGGGCTAAACCCGGAATGTTTACAACGTCTGATTAACACTCAGATCGATAAGCAGTCTCTAAAATGGTAGCAATATAAAAACATATACGATCCCTTTCCGTAATCATAATAACCCCCCAGAAATGTTCACTGCACACCCAGTCAAAGCAGGCTGCCCTTCCAGCTAGCATCACAAACATCACCAAAGAGAAGCAGTTTTTACAATTCATATCAGCTAAACAGTACATGTAAATCGGCATTTGAATTCAAATGTGACGAGAAATGGGCAGTGTAGTCGCTGAAACTGTGCATTTCTAAATTCGCTCAGAGTTTTCGATAACCTATAGCTAGCATCGCAGTGCAGCGCCACCTACTCTTCTGGCGGTGAATTGTTTTCAGCACCCACAGCCTACGGAGAACTATAAACGAAGTCTATCCGTGTGTATCCGTGCGTATTTGTGAGCCCGCCCACCCGAAAACGGAGACGCAGAAGCATATTGAGGCCTTTAGTTACAGCCAACCGAATTGATGTGGCCGAATTGATGTGGCCGCCATTTTGAATGAATGAATATAAGTTTTTTTGCTACCTCTCCTATAAAGTCTGTCCAATCTTCACCAAATTTGGCACAGATTATCTTCAGACAAAGCCTCACAAACTACATCACATGTTTTTTTGATTTTCTTAATCTTTTGACTGGAACAGCCAATCAAAGTCATCAACCAAGCCACCATAAAAGAAGTGAGGTCATATCTCAGCACCTCTTTACTGCATTGACACCAAATTTGGTATAGGGACTAGGGACCCTGTTCTACAGAGGTCCAAAATAGGTCATGCCATTTCACCTCTAGGTGGCGCTGCAATAAGTTTGTTTAAACTTGGGCCAAATCTGACAAAAGCTAGCCACACGAAAAAATGATTTTATTTTTACACAGTATCTGAACACAGTAATTTCCAGCACTGAGAATAGCTCACTAGGATAAATTGGTGTCCTGGCAAGGGCAACGTAAGAGGTTAGAATCCAGCGAATGCCAGCAAGCCTGTCAGGTCACTGGTTAACTCTTTACACTATCAAACCCCACCTCACACTATCAAAATGATTTTAGATTTTCGAAACCGTTTGTCCGGTACAGCCAATCGAAAACGGCAGCAGAGCCGCCAAACAGAAAGTTGTGTCGTATCTCAGCACATCTTTGATGGATTCGCACCAAACTTGCTGCGTGTACTCTGAAACCTCTTCTGAGGATGTCGAAAGTTTCTTCTGGGTCATCTGACCGGCTTGGCCACCCCATTGCTGCTTGCAGCTATATTTTTTATTCTAGTGCAATGGGAGTCTATGGCAGCCCCTAGACCCCATCGACAACTTTTTGTGAAATTTGGCACACTCATTAAAGACAGTCCCATTTATACTTACACCAAGTTTCATGTTTCCCATTTCACCAGTCTAGCGCCACCAATGGGTCAAAGTTGGACTTTTGTTTCCACACGCAACTTTTGAACCGTATGACTGATTTTCAAAAATGAGGTACCATTGGATTCCCTGGATCAAGACGAGTTCAACACACTCTATGAAGTCAATTTCCGGTTATAAAGATTTTCCGCAATTTCCGGTTTGATCAAAAACCTTTGAAAGCCTACTTCTCCTTCAATTTTGTTCCAATCGCCTTCAAAATGACCATATATGCTCTTCAGACCAAGCCTCACAAAGGTTATCGAACATAATTTTGATTCCCACAACTGTTTGTCCGTGACAGCCAATCAAATTCAGCAGAAAATCCACCAAACAGGAATTTGGATCAAATCTCAGCAAATCTTTGAGATATTAACACCAAACTTGGTATATCGGTGGAAGACACTAGAACATGTTACCATGTGCAAAGGCTACTTCTTATCTCCAAAAATGATTGATATAAAGCAAATCAAATTTATCGCTAACGCTAAAATAATGCTTTACACATCAGCCAGTCAAAAACTGATACTCTGATTCAATCACAAGTTCATATGAAGACTCTTGAGAATGTTTAGTACACAAATCTGAGAAAAGGTTGACTGTAAGATGAAAAGTCAATGTTTGGTGAATATTTGAAAAATGCTAGCTGGGCTAATTTCTTGTGAAATTGAGAATAAAAAAGTCTCTCTCTGCTCCTCTGCGCGCGCGCTCCACATTCTCACACACTCAGCCTTCCCTTCACACACGCGCGGGCTTGGCAAGACGCACACACAACAATTAAGGAGATTGTGGGCTCACCAAGCCCCCTCCTTTCACTTCTTGGTTTGAATTAAAGGCCCTTGTGGATCTTGATGGTATTGCATTTCAGATTTGGTATCCCATTGGTAATTCTGCAGCATTGATTTTTCAATACATTTACAATTTGTCAAGGAAATACATTTTTCAATGGTTCGCAATGTTTGGAGGAATCCGCATCACTGCTTTGCAGTTATATGTATTTTTATTCTAGTGCAATGGGAGTCTAAGGCAGCCCCTAGACCGCATCGACAACTTTTTGTGAAATTTGGCACACTCATTAAGGACAGTCCTTTTTATACTTACACCAACTTTCATGTTTCCCATTTCACCAGTCTAGCGCCACCAATGGGTCAAAGTTGGACTTTTGTTGCCACACGCAACTTTTGAACCGTATGACTGATTTTCAAAAATGAGGTACCATTGGATTCCCTGGATCAAGACGAATTCAACACACTCTATGACGTCAATTTCCGTCTCTATAGATTTTCTGCAATTTCCGGTTTTATCAAAAACCTTTTAAAGCCTACTCCTCCTACAATTATTTTCCAATCTTCCCCAGAAGTGGCAGACATCATCGTCAGAGCAACTTTCACTCAGGCATTACTTTTATCTTTGATTTTCAAAACCGTTTGTCTGGTACAGCCAATCAAAATCGGCAACAAAGCAACCAAACAGGAATTTGGATCAAATCTCAGCAAATCTCTGAGATATCAACACCAAACTTGGTATATGGATGGAGGACACTAAAACATGTTACCATGTGCAAAGGCAACTTCATATCTCCAAAAATGATTGATATAAAGCAAATCTAATTTATCGCTAACGCTAAAATGTTTTACACATCAGCCAGTCAAAAACTGATACTCCGATTCAATCACAAGTTCATATGAAGACTCTTGAGAATGTTTAGTACACAAATCTGAGAAAAGGTTGACTGTAAGATGAAAAGTCAATGTTTGGTGAATATTTGAAAAATGCTAGCTGGGCTAATTTCTTGTGAAATTGAGAATGAAAAAGTCTCTCTCTGCTCCTCTGCGCGCGCGCTCCACATTCTCACAAACTCAGCCTTCCCTTCACACACGCGCGGGCTTGGCAAGACGCACACACAACAATTAAGGAGATTGTGGGCTGACCAAGCCCCCACCCTTCACTCCTTGGCTTGAAGTGAAGGCCCTTGTGGATCTTGATTGTATCCCGTTTCCTATTTTGTATGCAATGGTAAAAAGTTCTCAAAATCCTGAAACATTGATAGTATAGGCCAAGAGTAACTACCACACCACAAATGGCCCACCATTACTCATAGGTGGTGCTACAGGCCACGCCCTGATGCACAAAGATACAAGGCTTTCTGGAATAGATAGGCTCACCAAGCCCCCTCCTTTCACTTCTTGGTTTGAATTAAAGGCCTTTGTGGATCTTGATGGTATTGCATTTTAGATTTGGTATCCCATTGGTAATTCTGCAGCACTGATTTTTCTATACATTTACAATTTGTCAAGGATATACATTTTTCAATGGTTCGCAATGTTTGGAGGAATCCGCATCACTGCTTTGCAGTTATATTAATGTTTTTGTCTTCACATCTTCAACACAATTAGGCCTAATCAATTACTTCAAAGGGTTGTCAAAGAACAGATACGCCATAAGCGATTGTAACTTGTCTAGACGCTCTGTTTAGTTTCTAAAGGCCTTATTTTATGTCACTTAACCAATGGCTTTTGAAAACTGTTCAAGTGACATTATTTCTTAACTTGTTTATTTAAATGTATATATTTTTTGGAGATGAATTAAACACTAAAGAATGTACAATACATTACAGCACAATACATGAACTGTCATCACCAGCTGCATCACGGGCACTGCACCTTCTATAATTCCAGACATCTGTGTGCCACCAATTCTATCAAGGGCTATCATTATCTATAGGCTAGTTCAAGTTATCAATATTTGTGGCATCTTAATCACCGAATGCATCACGGGCACTGTACACTAGTGGATATAGCAACAGGAACAATGTTCGTACTACTTTATAAAGGATGCATGTCTTAAAGAATATATTGTGCTTATTAACATTATACATTGTGCTTATTAAAGTAATGTTTTATGAACTTAGAAGTTTGCTTAGGCTTAAACATTGTGTCTCACTCAGGGTGGGGGGAACAGGCTGTATTTGGTGTCTTAATCTCTTCATTTTAGGAGCAACCTTGAAGCCGGGCTGAGATGGCACCGGAGCGTGGGGCGCGCCAGCAAGAACAACTCCCGCATGAGAAAGCTCAACCCTCTTTTGATCATTTTGTATGACGGCACTGTAGCCTATAATATATCCTGGGGCAGGGACAGATAGCCAGTTGGACTTCGTGAACCTAACATTGTTGCGGTTAGGGAAACATAGACAACCCCAGAGCTCTGTACTTGTTGATTTCCAACTGCTGCATTAAAGCTGATATTATCGGACCTCTGCGACTCCAGACCACTCTTTCTAGAACACAGACTTGTGTCATTGAAAACTAGCATTACATAGGCCTATTGGAATAGACACAAAGAATTTCAGTCCTTCAACACGTAAATCGTTCATGTATGCACTTCAAAAAGTCTTAATTTACGTTTACGAACACGGACTAAAGTGTTTTGCGCGCAAGAATTTACTCGACGGAACTGTCTTTTCAGATTCTGTTTCCGCTTGTTTGAAATTCTTTGCAACACATTTTAGTTTAGCTTGACTTTCAGCCTGACACGGAGCAGGCTAGTTCCGAAGTATAAGTTACCTTGGTTACGTAGCTTGAAATAAAATAAGCAACCTTAATGGAACGGAACTCTCGCTAAAGTAAGTGAGACTTGGCGAAATATTTATTTATTTATTTAATTATTTCAGGACAATGCACATTGATAAACATAGTCATTCCAACATGTAAATGTGCCAGATTGTAGCCCAGGGGCTAATTTCCATCTGTTGTCCATAGGCAGGTGGATGTTACAGTAAAAGCAATACAAAAGATATACAATAAATACATAACATGAAAAGGTTCTATAAAAAGCAAGGACAAACATAAGTATTGGTTAAAAAGGAAATACAATTCAATAGAAAGTGGGCCGATACAGTGCAGTGTTATATGTGGTTACATGTTTGGTTATCAGTAAGCCATGTCTTTATTTTGCGCTTAAAAGAGGCCAGTGTGGGACATGCCCTTATAGTTGGAGGTAGTGTGTTCCATAATGCAGTACCGGTAACGGAAAGGGTGTTATGGCTAAAAGCAGTTTTCCTGAAAGGAATCTCACAGTCCCTGTTTGCAACAGCTCTGGTGATCCGAGTCTGTTTGTACCTAATAAACTCTAGCAGTGGTGGTGGCGCCAGGCCATGTAGTACTTTGTAAATTAAGCATACACAGGAGAATTTACAGAAATTATCGAAACTCTATCGAAAATTATATTTCTCTAAGATGTTACAATGATGGTAAGAGAAAGGTTTTTTATTTAGAGTTTTAAGTGCCTTTTTGTACAGAAGCTTAACTGGTTTTAAGATAGTAGAACCCGACATGGACCAGCTGGTGATGCAGTAGTTCTGGTGAGAAAATATCATGGAATGCAGAAACATCATAGCAGCTGCATCTGACAGACATCCTCTGATTTTCTTGAAATTACTAAGACTGAATTTAATTTTTTGGGATATCATTTTAACATGTTTTTTAAAAGTAAGTCTGGAGTCTATAATCACGCCTAAGTATTTAAACTCATTGACAACTTCCAACTCTTCTGTGCCCAGGAACACCCCAGAATGAGAACGCATAGTAGACTGTTGCTTCGACAGGTATAAACACACAGTTTTTTTTGCATTTAAGATGAGACATGATCTGTTGAGCCATGTTTGTATATGTGTAAGGGCTGATGAGAGAACACGTGCTGCCTCCTCAGGATTTTTTGCTTTAGTGAAAATTACAGTGTCGTCAGCATAAAGCTGGACATCAACATCCAAACAGTATTCAGGTAAATCATTAATATACAGGGAAAATAGAATGGGCCCCAGTATGGACCCTTGGGGGACTCCTACTGGACAACTCATGTAAGCAGAACTGGCCCCGCCCACCACAGTGCATTGTTCTCTGTGGGACAAATATGACTGGAACCAGTTAATAGTTTGAGCAGAAAAATTAAAACGAGACAATTTAGATAGACCTTGTGATTGACGGTGTCGAAGGCTCTTTTTAAATCTAAGAATACGGCACCAAGTGGCGGACTCAGACTGTTTGAAGGGCAGGGGCGAAAAAATTAAAAGGGCACATTTCTTGCTCTAGAGGGCACATCATCATAATTCATTGTATGAAGGGTTACCATAGAGGGCACTCAATAATTGTTGTCCTATGTAAAGAGCAGCCAATAAGGCACTTACTCTCATATTCACCACTCTAGAGAGCAATTTTTCAACCATGTAGGCACTGTAAGGGCATTAGAAGGGCACTCATTGAGCACGTTATTGGATTTTCTCTCGTAATTCGCCACTCTTTACGGCACTTTAGCGCGCTTTTTCAACCAAGGAGGCACGAAGGGGGGCGGTCGCCCCCCCTGCCCCCCCCCTGAGTCCGCCACTGGCACCAACACATCCATTTTTATCAAGCTGACATTTAATTTTTTCCATAAACATGGCCAATGCAGTCTCGAGTGGTGTGGCCGAAACCCGAACTGCATGGGATGTAGAGGTTTTTGACTAGTACTGAGAAATTCAATGATCTGTTTAGTAACCCATTTTTCAATTATTTGGGAAATTATAGGTAGAATACTGATTGGTCTATAATTATTCATGTCAGATTTGTCCCCCGCTTTAAATACAGGGGTAACCGAGGCCAATTTCCACGCCTTAGGGACAATGGATTTTTTTATAGATAAATTAACCAGATGCATGATCGGAGCTGCTAAAATCACCTTATGTTATTTAATAAAGCTACTATCAAGCCCATACATATCCTTGACTTTAGAGTTGTTCAGGGTTGTAATGATTTCAATAACGTCTGGCTCTGTGATTTCTTGGATATCAAATTTGGGATGAGCATTGTCAGTTAAAGTGGGAAGCTGCTGATCAGAACCCTCAGAAAATGTGAATTGTTTCACCAAGTCATGTATGGATTTAATGAAAAAGGAATTAAACTCTTGTGCCAGAGCCACAGGATCACTCACCAATTGATTATTAATTTTTAATTCCAAGCCTGTAATTTCCTGCTTGTTTTGTTTCCCTGTTAATTTATTTATGTTCTGCCATATTTTTTTACTGTTAACTCTAGCGTTTTCGATAATTTGGATAAAAAAAATTGCTTTAGCCTTGCGTAATTCAGACGTTACTTTATTTCTGGCTCCTGTGAAGTTGAGTCTGTCTATGTAAAGTCCAGATTTAATAGATTTTCTGAGCAACTGATCCCTATGCTTCATTAGTTTTAAACAGGCAGAGTTAAGCCAGGGGAGAGAATAAGTAAGTAAATAAAATAAGTCTCGCTTTTCCTTAATCGACGTTGATGGAATACCCCCCAGGGCCCCTTAGATGTCATGTGCCCCTGGGCAAGTGCCCAGTTGCCCTAATGGTTAATCCGGCCTTGGCCCTGGACAACTTCAACTAAAATGTTATATCACGTTATGAACGCAGTCTTTACTTTCCTTAATTTGATAACTTTATTGCAACTCGTTCGATCAAAATATTATGTTAAATCGCGTCAAAAACAGTGTTTATGTAGTCTAGTAACTGCCTGCACAAATGCCGCTTGCGGCTTGCCAGCTCTACCCCGCGGACACTGCGAACGAGAGTCACGTGACTTGAAGCGCTGTGGATGGAGGAGAGCGTTCTATGGGGAGAAGCAGTGTAGCAAGATGGAGAAGCAGTTAAGCGGGAGTGCTAAAAGAAAATTGAAAAGAAAAAATAATTGAAGTTAGTCGACAAATTGAAACATGTACCAAAAATAGCCAATTATTTTACTCCAAATCAGTGCCCTCTGAGAAAAGGTGATGGAAACGCTGAAATCCCTCCTTCACCTGTGGTGGCTGTGGAAACAGCTAACGTTAACGTTAGTGCTAGAACTAGCAGTCAGGCTAACACCAGTGTGGAAGCTAGCAGTGAGACATGGGACGACAGCCAACTGAGCCAAGAGCAAGAGGACGACTAGGATGAACAGCCTTCACATCATCACAACGAACATGATGCAAGCCCGACCAACACCAACAAGGTTTAATGAGTGGGCGGCACACGGTGTATAGTGGATTAGTGGGTTTACTTTTTTCAACTGAGCTTGGAGTCCGTTATACTTGCCAGACATGTTGCTAGCATTATCATAACTTTGACCACGACAGTTCGCCAAGTCCAGGCCAAGGTTTCGCACCATGCTAATGACAGATTCCGCTAAACTAAGGCCTGTGTGGTGAAGTGATCAACATCAAATGTTGAATTGTGATACAATAAACATGATCTTGACTTTGAAATTACATGCAACAGTGTAGCCAATGGTATACTTTTACTCAATACACACTAATTGCCTGCTTCATGGCTGGTGATAGTTTCACATTTTTGCATTTTTTAAATGTTCTCTGGTTTTAAAGTTAAGGCTTCCCTAGCTGTCTGCGTTATTTCACTGTTGCAGTCAACAAATAGTTGATTGGCTACATATTGAAACATTCAATAAGTACTCATCAAGCCACCAAGTTCTGTGAAAGATTCATTGTAAAAAGTTATGCACAGTTGTGCATCTGTTTTGTCTTTTGAATGCATGCATGCTGAGGCTATTGTACACACATACATCTCCACTGAGCCATGCAGAAGCCTGATAGTATAGAAGTGTAGGCTATATGATCTTGATGATAGCGACTTTGCGATTGTTTGGCCTTGGGGCTTGAGTTTTGTTGCCCAGGGCACGGAAAATTGTTAATCCGGCCCTGCCTGGTGTGCGTGTGTGTTTGAGTGTGTGCGTGTTTACGACATCAACCCCGATTGAAAGATAACAGGATCTACAGATGTCGTAAAAACTCCTGTTGTGCTCAAATCCAACCGACAGGAATATGTCTGTGCTGCCTGCTGTAAACAGTCCTGATCTGTTTTCATGATCAAGCCTCAAACTTGTTCAAACTCTTATTAAAATGATCACTATTTCTTAATTTTTTCTATCTTTTGTTACATATATCATTATAGTTTTTTGTTTAAAATAAATGTGATGGAACCAATCAAAATGTCATCATTTATTAGATGTTTCTCATTAGCCATTCACAAAGGGAAGGTCCAGGCTTGGCTTATCAGGTACTAAAACCAAGCACTGTACATTGCAAGTTAGAAGATACTAACTAGGCTGTGGGAAACAGGATGTATAAAATGGATATGATTGTAAACACAAAACAGTTGTGTGGCAAGCAGTTTACTGAGAGGGAAATAGAAGTTGAATTCTGGTAGGAGGGACCTCTGGCTGTGAGCAGGGGCCTTTTTATATAGCTACATTTGTAAAATAATGTAGCAATACTAATTTACCAGATGATTCTATTACAATTGGCATATAGTGTAGGCTATAGCCTATAACAGCAGGGACAACGTAATCAAGAATCAGAAGTGAATAGTTCTACTAAAAGTGATTCGTACAAATGAATACAAAGAAGGATGCTCGCTTTTACCAGACATGTCACATAACAGCAGTCGCAACTAATTCACATATTACCCTCATTCCGATAGTAGCACAGTGTAGCATAACATCAACATCGTTTCTCAAGTGCAGCTCAACATTGCGTCTATTTCCGTGAGACAATCATTCAGATTGTAGCCTACATGTAGCACGACATTCAAATCATGTGCAGCGCAACATAACTTATATTTGAATGAAACATGAATTAAATAGCCTACTGACAGTTTCCTCAAAGCCTAAAGACGATCGAACTTGGCTCAACATTGTAAAATCCGCCTCGGTTCGCCAATCTACACATAGCAATACGCTAGGAAGCCAGTGACCGTTCACACGTAGGGGAGTGGAATTCTGCGAGGGAGTGGGAATTCGGTGCAACACCGTTGCTTCAAGCCAAGGGGCGAGGGTTGGGTGTCCCAAGAACCGGGACCACGTTATTCTTCGGAAGTGTCGCAACTCTCTTTTCTATGGCTCTGGTTTGTTCTATTTTTCACCAACAACTGGAGCTATCACGTGGCTATTTGCTCTCAACTAAATTGTGACGCCGTTGAAACGAAAGATTGAGTAGCTTCCAGCCAGTCTTACTGAATGAAGGTCCAGAGACTACTGTAAAGCATACTCAATTACTGTGAGTATTACCTATGTAGCTATGCAGAAGCTATCGTAGGCTACAAATAATATTTAGAACGTTGTGTGTGTTGCTGCCTGGCTGGTTTGGCCCTTTGAGAACCCACCGAGGTGAAGTTAGTTTTATATTCGACATTGGACATTCGTCTCAAATTCGGAAGACGCTACTTTGCAGCGTCAAGTTAGGGACCGGGTAAAACTAAACCATACAATTAAGAAAATGTCTGTGTTTCATTATATTTCTATGGATATAAAACCTCAAAGTGTCACCAGATAATTCTAATAAGCTCAAGACCGCCCGGTCCCAACACAAGCTCTTCTCCTGTCTGGCCCCCCAGTAGTGGAATCAACTCCCCACCTCCATCAGAGACACTGACTGTCTCCCCACCTTCAAGATACTGTTGTTTGCTCTTCCACAGGTACACTCGTGCACTTTTAAGGTTCACGTTGTTTAATTGTAACTTGTTTAACTTCATGCTCTTATGATTCTTCCCTTTGGCACTTATTTTAGTTTTTTTCACAATGTATGATTCATGTTTGACTACTTGCAATGTTGGGGATATCTCGTTGTTATGATCAGTGACCTATGCACTTTTGTAAAGCTCTCTCTTGGAAGTCGCTTTGGATAAAAGCGTCTGCTAAATGAATAAATTTAAATGTAGTGTGATACATGTAAATGTGCTCATTGAGCAGAGACATGAGCAGACATTTTCGAGGGCTAACCAACAGCTAACTCAGTGTCTCACACCCCTCTACGGACACAATGAAACTTGAGTCGCCATTGGCTAGTCCATTTTTTAGTTTACTTGACAGACTTTTTACATGAAATGCATGAACAATGCAAGTACATTGTGTCTGAATTATTCTGTATGTTGCATATGGATTTAATTTACAATTCTCTTGCTACTTCAGCCACCTCTACTGCTGACAATGGTTAGACCTACTGCTGAAACTCTGTGCCTTCTGTTGAAATAAGGATCAGGAGGCTCTTTTGAAGGCTCTTTTGCAGTTGGCAGAGCTGATTAGCTCATGGCTTCTTTCAGTTTGACCCTCCTTGCAGGGGAGGACAAGTTCCTAGATGTGGCCTTGCAGGAGCGTTTTTGGATCCAACTGCAAAATACAATGGAGAAAGCCACTTTGGGGCTAAAAAGATTATAATTTTTGCTACTGCAGCTCTTCATTTCTAAGTTGTTGCATTTCAGAACCTCCTGACTGAAAAGGTCTTCGATACATGAACTTGAATAGCTCGCATTTTAAAGCAGGGGACTAACGATATTATATGTTTTTGCTCTACTGCGATCGAATCCTATTCATGCGAGCTTGCAAATGTTTTATTTTCTTAGCCTACATTTATTTTGTCGTGAATGGCTGTAATGTAGTGCTCACTCATACTTTCATATTCGCCGCAGCAAATATGAGATGCGACTTGAAAATCGGCAGTAATATGTTTGTGAATTTGTGACGAATCTTGTGATAGAGGCAGACGGCAGCTGTTGCTATTAGGTGAATTCGCAGCTGGCATGCTTACAGAGACCGGCCTGGAAACCAGTTTTGCGATAACATCGGCTGTTCTGTAGTCAGGCAGCGCGTTCATGTGTTTTGTGGGAATGGCTTTGAAGGGAGGGGGTGGGATATTATGGTTTGAATTGTTCGAAATTGAAGCAAAAATAGCTAGCTTTGCACAACTTGCCTACACAACCTTTAAATCAACCTTCCAAATATTACTAACGTGGTTATTTAAGGTGAAGAAGGAAGCAAGTATAGACTGGAGGAAAGACATCTGCATTTTGTTACTAAAGTATACTAAATACGCCTGTGCTTTTTTTTCCACAATACAGAATTTTTACAGGCACTAGGATGCGGTACTGCAGCACACGGGGCGGGGTCCATGGGTGGGACTTTCGGGAAGTACTGCTTTCTGGGTACGCCCCTGATGGAGGGATGTTCATGCCTGAGAACCTTACCACCTTGAGCCCTGAAACCTTAAGGTCATGGGCTGCCCTGTCCTACCCCCAGCTAGTGGTTGAGGTCTGCTCCTTGTTCATCCCTGCAGAGTTAGTTCCCCGCCCAGATCTGGAGGGTGAGTGTTGCAGTGTTTTATCGGATTGTCAGGTTTAATAATTGAATAACAAAATGGGCCAATGGCATCCTCTGTTGTATTGTGGTTTCATCAAATGATTACCTCAAAAAGTAATTCTATCATCATATTTCAATGATGCTATCATACTGTTTCTCTAATCTCTCCATCATACTTGGTCCCCACTCACTTTTTCTCTCTCTGCTCCTGTCTCTTCTCACTCTGCTTTTCACAGCCCTGGTCTGTGCAGCCCTATCAGGGTTCTCAGTGCCAGGGGCCGTCAGATTGGCCAGGCTGAAGGATGGTCTGGCAGTGCTGGAGCTTTTCCATGGGGAGACCCTGGCATTCAAGGACCTGGCCATGACCTGCACAGTGCGCTTCCTTGATTACTTTCTGCACAAAGAGAGCCGGCACGCCATCATTCTTGTGGGTGAGAAGAAGCTTTGGCCATGTGTAACAGGTTCATTAAGATAGACAGAGCTTTTTATAAATTGGTAACTAGCATCTGTGATTTAGGATTGTTATGTAATTGCTCTCTATCTGTTGTTGTCATTGATCTACCACTCTGTAACATAACTATCATTCTACCAAGTTTTTATTGATTTTGAAATTAATTATATTTTTTATGTCTTTCAAATCATTTTAACTGCACACATCGACCCACTTATCTAACTTCTTCTGCCTTCAGGCACATCTGGGGACACGGGTGGCTCAGCTATCCAGAGTGTAAGAGGTCTGGGGGTGGTGGATGTGGTGGTGGTGTACCCCCGGGGCCGCATCACACCTGTACAGGAAAAACAGATGACCACCTGCCTGGAGGATAACGTCCATGTGTTTGCAGGTTGGAGAGTGAGAAATTAGGTGGAGAAAAAGTTTTGCAGTCTAATGCAGTGCTTGTTCCGTCATGGTTTTCTCCATATTCGTACCCGACAAAATCGAATGCTATAGACATTTACATTTACATTACATTTATTCATTTAGCAGACGCTTTTATCCAAAGCGACTTCCAAGAGAGAGCTTTTACAAAAGTGCATAGGTCACTGATCATAACAACGAGATATCCCCAACATTGCAAGTAGTCAAACATGAATCATACATTGTGAAAAAATAAAAAAAAATAAGTGCCAAAGGGAAAAATCATAAGAGCATGAAGTTAAACAAGTTACAATTGGACAACATGAATCTAAAAGTGCACCTGTGGACGAGCAAACAACAGTAAACTACCTCACAGCGAGTACAATAATTTAATCAGTTACAGCTAACCGACAAGAGCAGCAGCTCTCTAAGTCAGAGTCCTTGTGATCCTGGAAGAAACTAACATCATGTCCAGCAGATCTTTCCTAGGTACCGTTGTATTCCCGGAACAAGTGTGTCTTGAGCCTATTCTTGAAGGTGGGGAGACAGTCAGTGTCTCTGATGGAGGTGGGGAGTTGATTCCACCACTGGGGGGCCAGACACATATAGAAGGCAGAAACATTTTGCTTTGTTGATGTTAGCTTTGTTGATGTTAACATTCAACATATGTAGCAAAAGGGGCATGTAGAGGACGGTCTGTAAGAATATTTGTCAGTAGTTCGGTGCAGATTAATGGAAACAATTGAGGTGAGGCTACTATGGTCTATTGATATGCATTTCCAGAGTACAGAGTCAACCCCTGCAATTGTCCTGGTACAGTTGACGCTGCACAATACCACCTTCAATCTTCCTTTCCTCTCATAGCAGATGGGAGCTCGGACGAAATAGATATTCCCCTGCGTCATCTGTTTGCTGACCAGGAGCTGGTGAAGCGCCACAGCCTGATGAGTCTCAACTCGGTCAACTGGTCACGGATCATGATCCAGCTGGCACACTTCATATACGCCTACCTAAAGCTGAGCGGACTGGAACGGACAGTGACCGGGGCACCCTTGCCTGTCCTAGAAGTAGTAGTGCCCACCGGAGGAGCAGGAAATATTGCTGGTGAGAAGCATTTAAAAATATATTTCTGATAAGACTGTAACTGTGATATTCCCTTGGAAACCCCTAATTGGCATGCTGCCACCGCGACCTGAACCCGAATAAGCAGATGATGATGGATGGATAGATGGACGGACAGACTGTTAATGGCATTTGAATGGTGTTGGATGAAATGTTTACTGTTTTCAGATGTGGGACTGTACTCATTGGAATATGGATGTCTATTGTTCTCTATTGTTATACATGCCATACATGCCATGTGTTTCCCATAGTCATCCCTTCCTTCTTGCCCCCTCTCAGCTGGCACTATTGTAAAACAGATGGGGGTACCGTTGCGCCTTGTTGCTATGGTAAACTCAAACAACATAGTGCACAGGACAGTGAAGAGTGGGGACTTCTCCATGGCATCCAACGTCACAAGGACCTTGGCCCCGGCCATAGACATTCAGGTGTGCGTGTGTACATTTACATGAGTGCACATAAAGTACCATGTCTAAAGTGGTTTGCATTGTGATAGATTACCTTTCTTTATTTTATATCTTGCAATCTAAGTCTAAGTTTCTGTCTGCGGTGTCGGGAAAGCCTGAAAAATCAAGCATTTCATTGCCAAAAACGCTCTAATGTGCACTTAAACACTACTGATTTCCCACCTCAGGACCCATACAACATGGAGCGTGTGTTTTGGCTGCTGTCTGGGTGGGATGGAGCTCTGGTGAAAGCCATGATGGAGGAGTTCCAACAATCCCACAGACACACTCTGCCTGAGGGTCTCCACAAGCAGGTCTGTAGCACGCACCCCCACAAATCACTTGTAAACAACCCCTCCTATATGACATTAGGGCTGTCCCCGACTAAGATTTTCTTTGGTCGACCAAGACTCGACTAACACTTGTGAAAATCGACTAATCGAAATTTAAAACATATTTTTTTCTTCTAGAAATCTCAGTATGTCACAACGTTTTTCATCAAACCATTTTGTGTGATGTTTTACCTCACTGTTATAAGAGATTATATGAAAGAAATACATACGTAAGAAGGGAGATTGCCAACTAGACAAACATAAATGTACAAACATTTTCCCGATTTGACTCAATGTAGCTGCTGGACATTTCTACGACGGCGTATTAGGGCCAGGTATGTAAAAAAATAAATCCTTAATGGTCACATACGTGGACAGCACTTTTTAGCTCTTATGTCCACAATTGTGTTCACTGCTGAATTGGTGGTGTTATGGACGCATATGGGGGTACTTACACTGCCATCTGGTGGTGTCAGAAGTTTATAAAACACTACGGTCAAAATTCAAAATGTCGGCGAACACAAGGGAAGATTCAAGTGCTAGCTCCATACACAAACGTTGACGAGGTAAGAAGTTCTGTCATATTTCATGCTTATCTGATTTAGATATTTATAAAAGCCTTGTATATTTGTCATGACATGCACATTTGAAAAAAAAAGTGTAAAACTAGCAACTTTGTAGGTCGCTTAACATGAAGTACACGTTGTAAGTGTACTTATGGACTGATGCTCCTCGAAACTAAGCTAATATGCACACACGTAAAATGGGAAATAGCTAGCTCTGATGCAGCTAAAAAGCTGTACATGGTCCCAATGAAATAAATAACAATTAAATCACTAAATACATACATAAATACATACTTAATTTAGTTAGGTTGAAAATGTTAGTAAAAATGTAATATGCTAGTAAAAATCTGCACATGTAAATTAGCTTGCATATTATCCCATTGGAATAAATAACAAGTAAATAATGCCAACCTACATACATAAATGAAATTAATTTGTATTTGATTTTATCATGTTTTTATTTCCAGAGCGATTTTTCTTTGCAAAGAGCATTGGAGCTACTTGAGTCAATTGATGGAGACAACTCAGATTTGGACGTGTCTGACAACGATGATCCCATCCTGGATGGCAATTACCAACCATCACCACAGGAAGAAAGCAGGAGTGAGGACAGTAGTGTTGATGAGGACCCCATTCCTGAGCCCACTGACCACAGCAGAGGACGCAAACATCTCCATAGTGCAGATAATGGTTAGCCAAGACCCAGTAGATATTTGTTTATTTTATGCAGTTAGGGCCTTAGGGCTATGTGAAGTATTGGAAGCAAAATGCTTATTTACAAAAATTGTTGACAGAGACAGGGACAGAGACAGGTACAGGTCCCGGTTCATCCCGCACTCTCAGACGTCGCCGTCAAAGTCAAGAGATTGAGGCTGATAGCTCAGAAGATGATTTGGAAGAGCCAACACCAAGTCCAAGCCCAAAAAAAGGGAGACTCTGAACAAGGTAATTGTTATTATTTTTGGCCTTCACACCTTGAGGGTAAATCTTCAAATTTTATATAAACTTCCACACAGATTCAAGTATTTTATGCACCAATACACCTCAATTGCTTACATGGGTAAAAATGTAACTTCCTACAATAAATACTATTTTTGTTCTGATTCTGGTTGTGCAGGACGTGGACTACGCTGGAAGGCTACTCCATTGATGCCAAACCTGGCAGAGTATCAGCATCAGGACGAAACTGATCTAGACAGACATGGCTGGACCCCACTAGACTAATTTGAACAGTACATAGATAGAGATTTGATGATGACGATTGCTGAATGCTCTAATATTATGTCACTGTCTAAGAGTGGGAAGCCACTTAACATGACAGTAGATGAGGTTTACCACTTTTTTGGTGCCTGTATTTTGATGTCCTGCATCCGATACCCAACCATTAGGATGTACTGGTCCAGAGCCTTGAAAATCACTGCCATCACTGACAAATTCACACGTGCCAGATTCTTCACACTGAGGGGAGCAATAAAAGTGCTTATTGATCATGATGTGCCAGAAGACGTGAGAATGTCGGACAAATTCTGGAAGGTGAGGCCTTTTCTGGATCGGATTCTGCGAGGCTGCTTGTCTCTAAATCGACCTGAATGCGCATTTATCGATGAGCAGATGATTCCTTTCACAGGAGCCTGTCCGTGCAGACAATAAATGCCAATGTAGCCAAACCCAGTTGGCATAAAGAACTTTGTTTGTGCTACAGCAGATGGCATTGTGCTTGACTTTGAGCTGTATCAAGGCTCAGGTTCACTGATACAGAAGGTCGAAGAACCAGAGGGCCTGGGTTTGGGAAGCTTAGTCATTGAGCGTCTGTGCCAAACTCTGCATCGTGGCACAAAGGTGTATTGTGACCGGTTCTTCACCACCATTAAAGGTGCGCAACGAATGATGGAGAAAGAGCTGTACATGACTGGTACAATAATGAAGAACCGACTCGCTGAAACGAAGCATAAGTTACCCAGTGACAAAGCCATGAAAAACGCAGGAAGAGGTACCTCATCAGAAGTTTCCGCTGAAGATGGAAAGTTGTGTGTAGTGAAGTGGTACGACAACAAACCAGTATTGCTGATGTCTGTTGTTCATGGTACACAGCCTGAAGACACCTGCCAGCGCTGGGACAAGAAAGTGAAACAATATGTCACTGTCTCGCGACCAAGCATTGTCCGTGAGTACAACAGCAAGATGGGTGGAGTTGATTTGATGGATAGAATGATAAGTTACTATCGCATGAGCACCCGTACTAAGAAGTGGACAATGCGGATGGTAATGCACTTCACGGATCTGGCTTTAGCCAACAGCTGGCTACTCTACCGAAAAGACCATGCAATATGTGCTGGACCAAAGACGAGACCCATCCAGGTTCGCATTGGAAGTGGCTAAGATCCTTTTGGCCCAGCATCATGGTGCAGATGCAGACCTTTCAACACAGTCAGAGGAAGAAGAAGATTCAAACCAGGGAGTGAAACGTCACGTGACAGAGTTGCCCCATGTCTCGGTCCGCAGGAGGGCTAATGCTCACCTCCCAGAAATGATTGGCCTGAATAATGCAATGCGCTGCAGACAACTAGGCTGCACTGGAAGAACCCACATTCGTTGTATGACCTGCAAAGTGTTCTTGTGCCTGCAAACCAAGCGCAACTGTTACTCCTGTTAGCCTTTCACACATAAGTGATGGCAGTGATTCTCAAGGTGTGTACATGTTCCTTGGTTCCTCCATGTTCTCCGACTCCGTGAAGGTCAATCAATCAGGTGACCTCTGGGCCTCTGTAAGACGGCCTGGTCCTTCAGTGCTCAGTTATCGCAGCCTTTAACATGTTCCCTTTTTTACATTACCAATGCAAAATGTCACATGAGCTACTATATACTATCACCTACTATGTTTTTTCTTTTTTTCACTATGATGTTCAAAACACATTAGTAGCCTAATGCAAGAGTGACTATTTAAAATGCTTTGAATGTTTTACATTTTGTTACAGACATACAATGTCATCCTGTAACTGTTTTGCAGCATATCAAATGTTCCAAAGACTATTTTTAACTGTCTTTTAACTACTTTTACCACTACTTTTGACTTTTTGTAACAGCTTGGGCCTTTATTACATTTGCGAGAAAAAAACTAGCACATTTGCTAGAAAAAAGTCTGAGATTCTCAGAGTTTATAAAGTCAAACATTTGCGAGAAAAAAGTCGGAGATTCTCAAAAATATGGATCCATTGTATTGTAGTTCCTGATGCACAAAAGTGATCACCTCATCCAAATAAGTATGATGTTTCCTTCTGAATAGGCCCAAATCACGGCAATGTATTTTCAAAGTCAGAATAATCACTGCGGTTACATGCATTCGAATTACTGGCTTAATCGGACTGAAATAGAATTATCCCTTTCTTGTAAACACCTTAATTCGAATCATTGCGATCCGACTACGATCCGATCGACACCCCGAGATAACTCGGTCCGATTCGATTGATAATTCGAATAACGCTTGCATGTAAACGCTTAATCGGACTATGAACTGGATTCAGCGTCTTTGTGCATGCTTGAGCCACCCTCCCAGGTCGTGACACGGAAGTCGAAAAAGGTTGTCGCTGCCAGGAGCTGGCCCAGTAGAAACAAACAAACAACACGATGTACAACCCAGAAGACTTTGTGTCTGCTCTTCATCAAGACTGTTCGTCGAGACCTTTGCGGTACTGTGGCAAAGTGCAACCACATATTGGTGGTCTAAATTAAATTATCCATGTTCCTTCGGCGGCGTCTTCTCTCCTTTATCAATCTAGCCAATATCGCCGTTTGCATTCGCAGTAGGCTACTCCTATTGTCATCATGGATGACATGCATGCACGAAATGTAGAGGGACGTAGCGTCACCTTGCCATCTTTCTTGAAATGTTGATGTTGTTGTCATAAATATATGTAAACGCCTTTATATATATATATATGGTTGTTGTTGTTGGTAGTGGTGAAGAGGTCAAGCGGAAATGGCTGTATCGCCACTAGTTGTAATGAAAACAGCGCCACGTATCGGACTGGGATATTACATGCTTTCGGCCAATAATTCGGTTTATTCACTGTCATGTACATTCGGATAATCCAGTTGCCCCAGAGAGTAGCATTATTCGAATTAAGCAAGATTCGAATTACTACCATCATGTAAACGCACTGAATGATTACAATCTGGTGACTGGGCTAAAATCAGGAGTAGCTTATTTCCTTATTGCTGAATCCTAGGCTATTGAAAAATATAATTCTGACTTTTTACTCTCAAATTTGTCCTTTAATTCAGCAATGGTGAAACAAGCGGGAATCAGATCTCACACTGCCATATGGCAGCTCGACTAAAACAATCTTAATCGACCAAGAGCATATCGACCAGAAAATTGACTAGTCGACTGAGTGGGGACAGCCCTATATGACATGCACTCTTAATATCTCTTCTATGTGCCTTAGCATATTATACCAGAGCTCTATGCTAACCTTTTTCCCAAGGAGTCAGGGCCAGGTTAAGGTCACCTGGGGCCCGGGGCTGAAGCTTCCCCGGGCCCCCCCCCCGCCCGCCCGCCAAAGATGTTATTATTATTTATATATATAAATAATACTTAGATATATTTATAAGTATTATTTATATCAATATATTAGAGAGAGAGAGAGATTGGTAATAAAATTAGAAAAAAAGTTGAAAGTTTGGGGGTTTTAGTTAAAGCATCTGCCTGTCGCTCTCTTTTTTGCTGAGTAATTTTTCGTTTTTTAGCCCCACTTTCATATTTTCTTATTGTTTCATGCGAAGCCATTGTTGTCTCCAGTGCGTTCACACTGCAGAGACGCGATGCGAGCGACAACATGTTTTCCATAAATTTTCAATGGAGCCAGGCGAATCGCTTGCGTGGTGCATTGTGGGTAGCGACGCGACAGAGTTGAGATTTTCTCAACTTTATGCAAATAAGGAGCGATTTTCGCTAGCGATGGCCAATCGGAGTGTGAACATTTCTAGCTTTCTAGGTTTCAAGATGGAGGAGAAACTTATCGCCCGTGTGGCTGCATATCCTGTTCTGTAGCCTACGATACGTCTCTGTATTCGTACAAAGACATTAATAAAAAGTATGAGGCCTGGCGCAGGGTTGCCGACGTTGTCGGTGCTCCTGGTGTTTTTTTTTGTACTTTAAAATTCAGTCTCGTACGTTACGTACCTTCGTTCTGTGGTAACTAGCTAGTTAGCCCGGCTGGAACTCCCTAGTTGTATCGACAGATTAGCTGAGACTTTGAGTAATAGGCTATAATACAACTTTTTTAAACAGTCTATTAAACAGTTTTGTATCTTGTATACAAGTTGTATTTTGATCGATGTTGCGAGTACGTAAACCCAAGTCTGAACACTTGGCCATGACAACTACAACAGTCGTTCGCTGTGGTCATTGCTTTACAGTGCGTTCACACTGCATCGATCAAAATACAATTTGTATACAAGATACAAAACGTTTTTACACATGTCAACGTGTAGCCTACGTCTATTAAACAGTTTTGTATTTCGTATACATCGATATTTTGATTGATGTTGCGAGTACGTAAACCCAAGTCTGCATACTTGGCCATTACAACTACAACAGTAACTTTAGAGAACTACAATTCTACATTAATCTGTTGATACGCCCCCGAGTGTGGTGCACTGTGGGAAGGCGAGCGATGGCAAGCGATTTGCGTCACTGCAGTGTGAACGCACTGTTATTAAGGTCAACTTGTCTTGCCTGTTTTGATACCAGCAACGACACGTGACGAAGCATGTCACTGACGTTAAGAGAACATTTACTTCACTACGGATGGGTAAATGCATCAAAAATATGATCATTCTTTTTTTCTTTCTTTTTTTTAAATCTCCCGCACCGGGGCCCCCTAGTGGCCTGGGCCCGGGGCAGCAGCCCCTCCTGCCCATTGCACAAACGCGGCCCTGCAAGGAACTGACGTTAAGAGAACATTTACTTCACTACGGATGGGTAAATGCATCAAAAATATGATCATTCTTTTTTTCTTTCTTTTTTTTAAATCTCCCGCACCGGGGCCCCCTAGTGGCCTGGGCCCGGGGCAGCAGCCCCTCCTGCCCATTGCACAAACGCGGCCCTGCAAGGAGTACATGTGCTCCTAAATGAAAAGATTAGACATTTAGAAGCACAGTAAAAAGACTAGGTTTTACAAACAATGAATCAGATACATATTTATACTGTGTGTATTAAGGGACTAGTGTTGGGTAGTAATGTGTTACTCAGTAATGAGGGCTGTGAAATGATTAAACATTTTAATCAAATTAATTACAGGTTTCTGTGGATTAATCATGATTGATCACATATTACCGATTTTCTCTGTATATTTTTGTGAGAAGAAAACAATTTATGACAAAAGACGGATATATAAATTTGTATTCATTATTCATTATTATTCATAAAAATAAGCAATGGTGCTGTAACTCAGCAGTTCTTTAGTAGTTCTCTTTGCTATTCCATATGGAACATTAATATAATCTTCAGCCTAAAAATAATTTGGTTTTATTAGCCATTGTATGGTTGAATAAAACATTTTTTCTTTCTTTTAAAATCAAACTGACAATATGTGGGGTTCTTAGCCAATTGTTACATTTACATTTATTCATTTAGCAGACGCTTTTATCCAAAGCGACTTCCAAGAGAGAGCTTTACAAAAGTGCATAGGTCACTGATCATAACAACGAGATATCCCCAACATTGCAAGTAGTCAGATATGAATCATACATTGTGAAAAAAACAAAAATAAGTGCCAAAGGGAAGAATCATAAGAGCATGAAGTTATACAAGTTACAATTGAACAACATGAACCTTAAGTGCACGAGTGTACCTGTGGAAGAGCAAACAACAGTAAACTACCTCACAGCGAGTACAATATATTTTTTTTATCAGTTACAGCTAACCAACAAGAGCATTAGGTCTCTAAGTAAGAGTCCTTGTGATCCTGGAGGAAACTAACATAATGTCCAGCAGATCTTTCCTAGGTACCGTTGTATTCCCGGAACAAGTGTGTCTTAAGCCTTTTTTTATTGAAGGTGGGGAGACAGTCAGTGTCTCTGATGGAGGTGGGGAGTTGATTCCACCACTGGGGGGGCCAGACAGGGGAAGAGCTTGTGTTGGGACCGGGCGGTCTTGAGCGGTGGGACCACCAGACGGTTGTCAGAGGAAGACCGGAGGTGGCGGGTGGGGGTGTAGGGCTGGAGGAGAGACTTGATGTAGTCGGGTGCAGTTCCATTCACCGCTCGGAAGGTCAGTACCAGGGTCTTAAATCTGATACGGGCCGTGAAGGGCAGCCAGTGAAGGGAGACAAGGAGCAGGGTAACATGGGAGCGTCTGTGTAGGTTGAAGACCAGACGGGCCACTGCGTTCTGAATCCTCTGGAGAGGGCGGGTTGCGCATGCTGGGAGCCCGGCGAGCAGCAAGTTGCAGTAGTCCAACTTGGAGAGGACAAGTGCTTGGACCAGCAGCTGGGTGGAGTGCTCAGACAGGTATCTCCTGATCTTCCGGCTGTTGTAGAGGGTGAATCTACACGACCGGGAGACAGCAGCGATGTGGGCTGTGAGGGAGAGCTCGTCATCCATGGTAACCCCGAGGTTCCTGGCAGAGGATGAAGGGGTCACCGTCGCAGATCCCAGGGTGATTGAAAGATCATGGGAGATGGACGGTTTGGCCGGGATGATGAGGAGTTCGGTTTTGGCGAGGTTCAGCTGTAGGTGGTGCTTGGTCATCCAGGCGAAGATGTCCGTGAGGCAGGCCTCAATCCTGGCAGAGATCCCCGGATCTGTCGGGGGGAACGACGGGTAGAGCTGGGTGTCGTCAGCGTAGCAGTGGTAGGAGAAGCCATGGAAGGTGATGATTGGTCCAAGCGAGGTGGTGTACAGGGAGAAGAGGAGGGGTCCAAGGACGGAGCCCTGTGGGACACCAGTGGAGAGCTGGCGGGGGTCAGACACATCGCCTCCCCAGGAGACCTGGTAGGATCTTCCGGACAGTTATGATGAGACACTGAAGTGCAGTGCCAGTGATGCCCATCTCGGAGAGTCTGGCAAGCAGGATCTGATGGTTAACCGTATCAAATGCTGCAGAGAGGTCTAGCAGAATGATGACGGATGACCTCGAGGCCGCTCTGGCAGACTGGAGGGCCGTGGTGACCGACAGGAGGGCAGTTTCAGTGGAGTGGCCCGTTTTGAAGCCCGATTGGTGGGGGTCAAGCAGGTTGTTCTGAGTGAGAAAGTTTGACAGTTGGTTAGATACAGCGTGTTCAATTGTTTTAGAGAAGAAGGGTAGAAGTGATACCGGTCTGTAGTTCTGGAGGACAGCTGGGTTAAGGGAGGGTTTTTTGAGTAGGGGTCTAACTCTGGCCTGTTTGAAGGCAGAGGGGAAAGTGCCGGAAGTAAGAGAAGAGTTGAGGACATGGAGAAGAAATGTTATGATGGAGGGAGAGATGGTTTGAAAGAGAGGGGAGGGGACTGGATCAAGGGGACAAGAGGTGATGAGAGAGAATGAGGTCAGAGATCTCTGCCTCAGATAGGGGAGAGGAGTTGAGACATTTAGTAGGGTCAGTCATAGAGGGTGAGTGGATAGGAAAGGTTGTTTCAGGGAACCGACTGCTAATGTCAGCAACTTTTTTCTCAAAGAAGCAGGAGAAGTCGTCTGCTGTCAGAGTGGAGGGGTGGGTTAAGAAGGGTGGAGAAGGTAGAGAAAAGTTTGTGAGGGTTTGAGGCAGAGTTAATTTTGTTCAAGAAGTAGTGAGTTTTAGCACCAGTTAAATGGGCGGAGTGATACTTATCAAGGTCTAGACTGTCGTTAGACTTGCGCCATCTCCTCTCAGCTGCTCGAAGGGTGGAACGTTCTTCACGAATAACATCAGTGAGCCACGAGCAGGAGGGAGAAGATTGCGCAGGCCTAGTTGACAGGGGGCAGAGGGTGTCCAGTGATTCAGTTAATGTGGATAACAGCATGTTAGTGTCGGTGGGGTGGGACGTGAACTCGTTAATAGGAGGGAGGGAGGATGTTACAATGGAGGAGAAGTGGGAGGGGGATAGGGAGCGGAGATTGCGTCTGAAAGTTACGAGGGCAGGGGAGGTAGGAGGAGTTGGAGGGAGAGAGATAGAGAATTGAATAAAGTAGTGATCAGAGATGTGTAGTGGGGTTACAGAGGTTAGGTCAGTGATACAGTTATGTGTCAGGATGAGGTTGAGCTGTTTTCCTGCCTGGTGGGTCGCTGGTGTGTTGAGCAACGTCAGGTCGAAGGAAGTCAGAAGAGACATAAAGTCAACGGCCTGCGTTCCTTCGAGGTGGATGTTGAAGTCCCCAAGAGGTATCAGCGGTGTTCCATCATCCGGGAGGGCGCTGAGGAGCATGTCCTGCTCCTCCACAAAGTCAGCTAGCGGCCCTGGTGGGCGATAGAGGACAATTAAAAATGCTTTGATAGGATCAGTTAGCATTACATAGTGGTGTTCAAATGATTTGGCAGTAAAAGAGAGTGGGGTGGATGTGCATTTAATATGTGGGGAAAGTTGAGCGAGGTGAGTGGGAGAACGAGTGGTTGACGGAGAGAGCGGCAGGAGTTGCAGTGTTCTCTGGGAGGATCCATGTCTCTGTCAGCGCGAGGGCGTCAAGAGAAGCATGGGAAGCAAACGCTGCAATGAAGTCTGCCTTTTTCACAGCAGACTGGCAGTTCCAGAGTCCTATAGAAAGAGAGAGAGCAGGTGGAGAAGATCTAGAGAGGTAGCTAACGTTAGAAGCGGAAAATATATACTTTGTGACATATCTACGTCTACGTAGCGGTGTTGCAGTGTACGGGAATGCGGAAGAAACACATGCTAGCTATAAATATGTTCTAGGTAAAATAGAATACAAATAGGGTGATACTTATCAGAAGAGGTGATCCGCCTCGTCGTCCTTCCTCGGAGGACTCCCGCAGGACGACTCCCTGTCTTGTTGCCCGAGTCTTAGTGCACCGAGGCTGCTGGGCGAGGCTGCCACAGCAGTGCTAGCTGCCTTAAATGCAGAACACAGCCTAGCCACGCCCCTAATTCAGTAAACAAAGCCCCTAGTTTCACTCGAAAAATAACTGACTGTATAACAACTTATCTTGCTAACTTCTTGTCTGACACAATGTTTAGTTTAGACACAACACAATGAAATAAGTCTAAATCACTTACTTTGAGGAGAATCACGATGTATACAATCACTTAAGACACTAATACGCTCAACACAAACTAGCACACAACATCAACGTTTCGTTCTCAGCCACTCCCTCTTTTCGCTGATTGGGCCAAATAGAAAATCTATTTCCAAGATCTGAAATGCTAACCGAAGATCCAGACCCAGTACAGAAGTGAAATCAAAATTGAGCGGAAGTACGTAGGTGGGCAGAGCCAGGCTAGAGGAGGCCCTACTTGACCTGGTAAAATCATGGCATAATAATTAAAAAATAACGACAACTTCAAAAAATTGAAAATTGGTGCAATTTCAAGAACACAATGCCTCAGTGATTGGAACTTACACTTCGTCTCAGTTTATATAAAGGCATACAACTTTAGTTAAGCACCTATCTGAGATTGAACAAAATACTCTTCTAGGTATCAAATACCTTTTGATATCAAATACATTTGTAATTTCCACATCTTAATCCTGAGCTAACTCACCACACCATACAAACTGAGGTAAAAACTATTCAAGGGGGTTGAGTTATTCCCTACTTTGTAGGCTACACTATTTATTGATAGACAAATAAAAGCTGTGCAATGCATTAACAATTTCAACAAACCAAACTTATGAACTGAATTGACTGAAATTATTACAGCAAATCACACACTGTTCACTTTCTTTAAATATCCAGAGGACATTCATTTTCACAGAATTTATCAGGGTTTTCAAGTGGGGTTACCCATTGTTTATTCTACTCCTGAAACCTGGCATCTTTTAGCTTTCACAAGTGCATCAATATTAGGCGTCACATTCTGAGTGGCAGCCAATTTGAGGATGTCATTCAAGTGCTTGTGCGTGAGCCTTGAGCGCAGCTTTGTTTTGTTGACGCTCATTACAGAAAAAACTTGCTCACACAGATATGTGGTTCCAAACATGCACAACACTTTTGCAGCAAGGGTTGTCAAGTTGGGGTAACCTGGCAAGAGATGCTGGTAAAACGTGTCCAAGCCAGCTGCGGCAAACTTGCCCTTCAAATCCGAGTCACACTGCAAATCTATTATTTCTAATTGGATGTTGACGGGCAGATCAGAGGCATTTGCGGTGAATGGCAAACAAAAAACTTTGAAGTCTTGCTTCAGTTCACCAAAAATCTGAAAGCGTTGCTCAAACTCGCCCACTAGTCCCGTTATTTTATCTTTGAACTGCTTCATGTCTGCAGCATGTTGGGTCGCGCACACATCTTTCAGACAAGGAAAGTGAGCAGCATCACCACCCGCAAGTTGTGTCTCCCACAATGACAGCTTTAACTTGAACGCACATATGCTGTCATAGTACGGCGTGACTACTTTGCTGCACCCTTGCAGCATTTTGTTCAAGTTATTCAAGTACTCTGTAACATCCACCATAAATGCAAGGTCCTGCATCCATTCTGTGGACTGAAATTCTAACAGTGGTTTGCCCTTTTTTTCCATGAACTGTTTGATTTCCTCTCTTAAATCAAAGAAGCGCCTCAGCACAGCACCTCTGCTTAACCATCTTACCTCGGTGTGGTATGGCAGGCCATAGTTGTGGTCTTTCTCTCTGAGAAGGCTGTCAAATTGACGGTGATCCAGGCCTCTGGATCGGATGAAATGTATGGTTTTGACGACCACATCCATGACGTTATCCATCTTCAATGACTTGCAACACAATGCCTCCTGATGCAAAATACAATGAAAAGTCCAAAAATCACGTCTTCCATTTGCAGTCTGCACCTTCTCCCTGAATTTTGTCGCAACACCTGCTTTTCTCCCGGTCATTGAAGGTGCACCATCTGTAGCCAGGCTGACAGCGCAAGAGCAGTCCACTCCGATCCTGTCAAGCGCACCGACTAGGCCCTGAAAATATCAGCTGCTGTTGTGGTGTCCGTCATTGGCACCAACTCCACAAACTCATCGGTGACGGTCAAAGTGTCATCAACTCCGCGAATTAATATAGCCAGTTGCTCAACATCTGTTATATCCGTGCTTTCATCGATTGCAACTGAAAACTAAATAAATTACTTTACTTTGCGCTTCAATTGGCTGTCCAAAACCTTCGAAAGATCAGAAATCCTGTCTGCAATTGTGTTTCTTGTCAGGCTGATATTTGCAAAAGCCTGACGCTTTTCAGGGCACATTGTCTCTGCAGCCTTCAGCATGCATGTCTTCACAAATTCACCCTCACTAAATGGTTTTGAAGCCAGTGCAATTTAATTAGCAATAAGATAGCTGGCTTTCACTGCAGCATCACTTATTTCTCGGCTAAAAGTAAACGCAGACTGCCGCTTCTTCAGACCCGCCAACAATTCATTCACCTGCTCTATTCTCTGTTGTCCTTGCAAGTTTTTGTATTTTTCGGCATGAACAGCCTCATAGTGGCGTCGAAGGTTATATTCTTTCAGCACTGAAACCTGCTGTGAACATAACAAACACACACGTTTCCCATTCACTTCCGTGAATAAATAGGATGATGACCATTTTTCTTGGAAAACTCTGCACTCTGTATCCACTTTTATCTTTTTTGGGGGCAATGAGGGTGCCAAAGCGCGTAATGTCAAAGTAGAAGACGTCAGTACGTCATTAGGCAGAACGACAAGACAGCTAGCTCCGGTCCAGCTGTCAGGTATAGGCCTACTTTCTCATCCTCAGCATCCGGTTTGCCTAATTAGCATAATTGCTATTGCGACTTCCAGTGGACACATTTAGAACAGCAGTTACTTTCATTGAAAAATGTCAGCTAATTTTAACTTCAAATCATTTCGCGGGCCGGATTAAACCCATTTACGGGCCTGATCCGGCCCGTGGGCCGTAAATTTGACAACCCTGTATTAGCCTATTTATTTTTATGTAAAATGAGAGATCGTATAAAGAGACTCTGAGCGTAAGATAGTATAGCGGCCTGCAAAATGACTAAATGTAGGCTAAATGTTCAAAATAAACTGTTTCAAACCCTTTATGGTTGCAACTATTTATTTTTAACAGTGTTCTTGTTATTATTAATGGGTTCCTTGGCTAATGACAAATTGCTAAAAACAAATTTTCCGATATATAATAAAAATATTACAGTGACCACGAGGGTGCGTAGACTGTGCGCGCCGAAAATTACAACCTAAAGTTTTTTTTTATCTAACATATTTGGTGCTTTTGAGAAAACATTCAGGGCTCATGCCCCAAAAGCCTAGCCTGACGTTGTCATCCTCATAATTCTGGTCAGAATATGAGTCTGAAAACTCTCCCGTAGGCTGTGACTATGTATGGGGCGTGTTTTAAACGAACCCGGAAAACAAATGCCTCTTCGCTCAATTGGATAGACCTAATAAATTAAACTTTTACCAAACCCTGTGGGAAGGACGGCAAAAACATATTTTCCATCGACAAATGCCTTGATTGCGTTTCTATGTTCCTCTTTCAAAATGAATGCGCTGTCGATGTCGTCTAAAACAGACTCGATGGCAGAATCATAACATCTCAGCTCTCCAGCGGTAGCCATGTTTGTTGAAAACAAATTAAACTCGAGCGCTATTTTGTGACGTGGTTGGTTACGTTACTGTTGATCATCTGTCCATCATCGTATAAAGCCCGCCCTGACAATTTGATTGGTCCGAACAGCTCCTGTTCGGTATATAGTGTTTTCCGGACTGAGCCCCCCAGACCCACTTTCCCGACCAAATCACTTTGGGCGGGGAGAAGTTTGGCTGGCACCCAGGCTACCAAAAGCCACCCCCCGCTTGTGACCTGTAGTTTTTATACATAGGGTGAATAGATTACGGTAGTTTGTAATCTTTAGGGCACACAATGTGCTCGTTAATAATTTTTCCAGTACGGATTTATCTGTTTTTAGGGGCAAATGCGAGTGAAATACTTGCACCGTAGAGCCCTGTATACTGTGGTCTGTTGGATAAGCTTCTTGCACTATTACTTGATTATTTTAGTTGTATTGTATCTTACACTCTTTCCCCCTCCCTTCACTCTGTCTCCAGTTGTCACAAGTGATCTCAGCAGGTACAGTGGGGGATCATGGTATAGTGGAGACCATGAGGAGGTGCTGGGAGGAGAACCAGTATATGCTGTGTCCTCACACAGCGGTGGCTGTGTGGCATCACTACCACTGTCCACCCATCCCTGGAGTCAACAGGTGAGACACACATGAAAGCACCCACACACATTCATGCACAAATGTGTTTACACACTGTTCATCTCTACTGTATTTGTTCACAATATGACTCTTTATAAATACAACTCCTTATGAGCTTTTTTCACCCCTCCTTTCTCTCTGCCCAGGTGCTACATAGCAACAGCATCTCCAGTTAAATTCCAGGCAGCGGTACAAGAGGCAGGGCTGACTCTTGACCTCCCAGAGGCTGTGGTGGCTCTAGACAAGATGGCCACTCGCTTCCAAGACCTGGAGAGGGGACAGGACTGGAAAACGGATTGGGAGAACAAGCTTAGGGAGAGAATCCAGTCAATTGGCTCAGTTAGGCAACAGAAGGTGTCTTATTACAACTGAAATTAAAACATAGTCTCAAAATAACTTATAATCTCTCAAGCAAGTTAATGTGTTCTAAAGTAATGGTTGTAAAAAATACCTAAAAGCTGCAATAGGTAACTTAAAATAAATTCAAATATGAGAAATAGTACCCCCAATTTTTGTCTGAACTTCCGTGCTTTCCTCCAGCTCGAGTGAATGACAGTGGCTTAACAAAATAATTAGGAAGGCCTGCCTCGCTGAAGGCGTTTAACACAGAATTAATAGGTTGGAAAATAGCAGGCTGCAAACATTTTATTGACATTCCACAAGCACTGAGGTGTCAGTGCACATGGTCTGTCTTGTTTTAGGTCTTTGTTGTATTAAACACATAGATTAGTACATATTGGACCTCTACCTAATAAGTCTGAAAGGTTAAATTAACATTTTTAGTAAGCACTTTTAGTAAACCGCACTTTTAGTAAATCCGCTCTCTCTGTGAGAGCTTCCCATGTCTGTAATACACTGCCATCAGAAACACATAACTGCACCACCTATCACACTTTCACCAAAAACATGAAGACATGGCTAAAGGTCAACCAGATTTGTCAACATAACCCCTAGCTGTGTATTGCCGCTTTCCATGTTGTCTGTAGCTTGTAAGGTGTGGAAACACTTTGTTGCTTTTATGGATTATGTCCTGTTGCTTTTTGTTTTATGTTCCTTTATCTGTATGCTAGGTCTTGCTTGCCCTGCGTTTGCTCATTGTTTAATGATGGTTTTTATTAGGGGCCAAGCATCGCTGTGGCACCTATTGTTTTTGTTAGTTAGGATTCCTCCGTCCGGAGGGAACCTATTGTTATTGACGGTTTTATTATTATTTTTATTATGCATAGCGATTGGTGCTAAGTTTTGAAATTTGGCACACTGATTTGGAATGGGCTCCTGATTACCATCAGCAAAGTTTCATGTCGATCCCTGAAGCTCTATAGCGCCACCAAGGCGTCAAAGTTGGAGGTACGTTTACGTCCACAACTTTTGAACCGTGAGACCATTTTTCTTAACTAAGGTATCATTGGATTCCTTGGATGCAGACGATTCGATTGAACCCTGTGACGTCATTGTCATCATGATGGTTTTTCCGTCATTTGTATTTTAAGAAATGACAACTTTTTCAAACTCCTCCTAGGCCGTTTCTCCGATTTTCATGGAAATTGCAACAGATCATCTTCAGACCATGCCGGCCAAAAGTTATCAAAATGTTATCGATGAGTCAAACCGTTCACGAATAACGCGCAAACGATTTTGACAAAGAGGACGCCAAAGCGGATGTGAGGCCTTGACTCTGTGACGGTTTACAGTATTGAGTCGAAACTTTGGAAATGTCATCACGAGAATGTAATCTAATCATCCTCTTACCGCAATAACCTTGATATGTCAAAATATGAGTGAATTACAGCTGTTTATACTTGGGTCAAATCTGACAAAGCTCGCCACGGGAGAAACGGCTTCCTTTTTTTTATAGAGTAACCGAACACAGCCTTTTCCGGCAGCGAGAATAGCTCACTGGGATAAGACGGGCTGCTTTGGAACACGAGGTCGTAGGATCGAATCCAGCCACAGTCGTCAAGCATGTCGTGACAATGGATTATCTGTTTAGCGAAGCCAGGTATGCCACAGTAGCTGTCTAGCAGTATAATCATAATGGTAACGATCACGTTTCATTGTCAGGGGATTTATAGTCAAGAAGAAGCGGATGTATTGTGCTTTGTAGATATAACGCTGCTACATGTAGCCAGCGCATCGGATTTCTTGCATCATCAATTCTACACGGTTTGACCCCAAATTACAAGATCGGACTCTTCAGATTCTTTGCAGCACACCGAGTCGTAAAATATTAGGCTTTCCCACGTCGGCCATTTCGAATTTTCATAAAAACCTACTTTTTGGAATTCCACGTTCGCCTGTTCTCCTATTTTCATGAACATGTAATCAAATCATCTTCAGACCACAATCACCTTGATATGTCAAAATATGACTGAATTACAGCTGTTTATACTTGGGTCAAATCTGACAAAGCTTGCCACGGGAGAAACGGCTTCCTTTTTTTAATAGAGTAACCGAACACAACATTTTCCAGCAGCGAGAATAGCTCACTGGGACGCGGGGGGCAGCCGTGTGTAGCCGTAGAGGAAAATTTGGACCTTTTTTACGTGCAACAGGATCGAATCCCACCCAAGTCAAAGTGTCTTATTTTTAGTAGTACATATATTCATTCCCATGATTAGTAAACATTCTAAAATTGTATTGACTTATTATTTGAATGTCAGAATGAATGTTACATGCATTTAACACAGACCACTTGGATGATTATCTTATCTTTTTAATTTGAGAACCAGCAGTGCTTTTTATTGGCTTTGCAATTTTGACTGTAACCACAGTAAATAATTACAATAACATCACAACACACCACAATATAGCTATGAACAATATGAACACCTTTCAACCTGTCTCTCTTCCTGTCTGTCTCTCATCCTGTCTGTCGGTCTGTCTGTCTCTGCATCATGACATCTACTCCAGCCAAACCACCTCCGCCCCTCCCCCCAGAATATGTTACACACAGACACCTTACGTACTGTAATGTTATGTTCAGCAATGTACAAAGACATGGCAAGTGAAGTCAATTAATATATTATTTATAATGTAAAACACACTAAGTATAAGAAATTCACACACACTCAAAATGCCACCTACAAATAAGTGTGACAGAGAGAGTGTATCACTTGCCCTTCTTAACCATCCACTTGGGTGGATGAGACCGAGCATTGGGTCTCGCACACGCATGCTGGACAATAGTTTCCTTCCAAGGGCCATCAGACTTCTGAATGGACATTGATATGGACATTGATACACTTCTCACTAGCCACTTTACACACTAGTCACTTTCAGCTACTGGTTGCAGGCCAGCCGTGTGTGGCCGTCGAGGATCTTTGTGACCTACGTGCATTTGAGAGAACAGGATTGAAATCCCACCCAAGGCAAAGTGTCTTATTTTCAGTATTACATATATTCATTCCCATACTTAATTTAAAGATTATAAAGTACCACAATAAACATTCTAATATTGTATTGACTTATAATTTGGTTTATTCCTGCTAAATTGAAGAGAAGGACTTTCCTTGAATCCTCTTTCATAAAAAGGTATATTTGATGTTTACAAATAGATGTGGGAGAACACAGAATGTATGTAAAATGCATTTCACACAGACCCCTTGGATGATTATCATATATTTTTAATTTGAGAACCTGCAGTGCTTTTTATTGGCTTTGCAATTTTGACCGTAACCACAGTAAATAATTTCAATAACATCACAACACACCACAATATAGTTATGAACAATATGAAAACAAATATGTACAGTTATGTTTATGTGCAGCAATGTACATAGATATGGATATGAACAATGATATATATATACAGTGATCAAACAAATATGTACAGTGATGTTATGTTCAGCAATGGCAGATACGGCAAGTGAAGTCAATTAAAATAATATTTACAATGTACCACAAGAAATTCACACACACAAAATGCCACCTACAAATAAGTGCTTGTGAGAGAGAGCGAGTGCATCACTTGCCCTTCTCAACCATCCACCTCTGCTTTTCAGCCTCATAAAAAGCAGACTGCTGGAAACTCCCTCCAGGTCATCTCCTTTACCATGCCCTGTGACTGGTAGAGGGACAACGCTCTGGAGGGACAGTAAATGTACTTTCCGGCTACTCCAGGAAAGTTGGCATGAGTGTGAGGACTGTTGGGGCCTTGCTTCACTGGCTGATGGCAGAACCTGCACAGACGGCCAGTAGGGTGCAGCTCCAAAGATTTCCTCTTTCCTCTCTCCTCCGTTACCCTCTTTCTCTCTGCCCCTCTCTGCTTTGAGGCCTCCAACTCCTGCTGGAAGAAGGCAGTGGCAGCAAAATCCTCAAAGGCCATCCTGGGAGTTGGTGAGGCCTTCGGCTGAATATGACATGAAGACTTTCTTCGAACAGTAAAAATACTTCACCTCTCCAGTCTGATAAAAGAAATGGACAGAGGAGCCGTCATTCAAGTAGCGGGATTTTGGCTGACAACATGCGAGGCAGGTCCTTGTTCTTTTAGGCTGCTGCTGTTGTTGCTGCTGCATTGCTGCCTGCTACTTTTGAAGGATCTCCTTGACCATGACCTCTACTGTAGCCTTGGTCAGTGGGGCATCCTCATTGGAACCCACTGTAGGTGGGTTTACAGGAGGCAGAGGAGTGGGTGGGTTGACAGGAGCAGGAGGCAGAGGAGTGACTGGTACGCTGACTGTTTGACTTTTGACAGTCAGACGCTGCCACAGCTGCTGGGTCTCCAGGAGCTTCTCTGGGCTGGTGTTAAGTGAGGAGCTGGTATTAATTAGCTTGGCAAGATGTTTTACATATCGAGAGATATGCTGCCTTGTTGTTGGGTGCAGCAGGCTGTTGGGATCTGTGCACGCACTCTGCACCATGGCAGCATAGCCAGCATCCACCCTCTTCAGCAAGTCTTTCTCCCCGTGGTGCTTGCCTAGGAGCCCATCAATAGCAGCTCTCATTGGATCTGTCCATCGGCTGTGATCCAGGACGAAGTGGGACAACAGCTCACCCAGATGGATGTCAATCCCCACCTCATACTCTGGGTGCTCTCATTCCTGACAGGCAGACACCAGAGAGTGAGAGTTAACGGCCACCTCAGCTCATCCAGAAAGATCTCTACAGGTGCTCCACGGGGCTCTGTCATCTCACCAGTTCTCTTCACACTCTACACCAACAACTGCAGAAGTACAAACCCAAACATTACATACATCAAGTATTCTGACGACACTGTCATCATGGACTCCACCAATTCATCTGATCAGTTACAGTCTGAACTGGCCACTTTTTCAGACTGGTGCAGGCAGAACTGCCTTGATCTCAACATCACCAAAACAAAAGAACTGATAATAGACTTCCGTAAGGCCCCCTCCACCTTCCCCACTCTGACTGTCAACAACCAGCCGATAGAGAGGGTTGACACATATAGGTACCTTGGGACAATAATCGACCACAAACTAAACTTCAAAACAAATACTGATACCATCCACTCCAAATGTCAGCAGCGTCTCTTTTTCCTTCGGAAACTCCGCAAACTCCAGGTCCATCAATCCGTTCTGACAGCATTCTACAGATGCTTCATTGAATCCATAATCACCTTTAACATCACTTCCTGGTTTGGAGCACTGTCCAATATCCATAGGAACCCACTCAACAGAATCATCAAACTGAGCAGCAAAATAATTGGACAACAGCAGGAATCACTCACCAGCATTTACAACAAAAGGACTAAGCAAAAAGCAACACTAATCACCTTGGACATCACACACACTCTACACAGCCAATATTGCCTCTTACCCTCAGGCCGCAGATACAGAGCCCCTACAGTGAGAACAAACCGAGCCCTGTCAAGCTTTGTCCCGGCATCCATTAGACTTTTGAATGGCTAAAACCCTTTTTGAACTGTCTCCTCTCTCTATTTTCTTTTTATTTATTTTTTCTGGACTATTTTTTATAACTTTTTTAACATATTTATTACTCCTCCTCTATGGAGGTACTATTTATTCACTATAGGCTAAGCAAAGATTGTTTTTATCTGCCATATGTCGAGTACGGGCTGATGCTGTGTGTGTGTGTGTGTGTGTGTGTGTGTGTGTGTGTGTGTGAGTGTGTGCGCGCGCGCGCGTGTTTGTATATTGTATGTACTGTTGTACCCTGATGCTCCTCCACATATGAAGTTCCTAACGGAAGAATAAAGTTATTTGAATTGAATTGAATTGAAGATGCGGCCTCCTGTTTTGATGGGTCCAGTGCGGGCAGCACAGGGAGATGCTGTACGGGGCAGTGGTGGTGTGTTTGGCAGAACTGCAAAAGGTATTATTATGTTAAATCTTAATAAAACATGGACTTAGTACAAGTGTGTAACATTTAAATGACTGTACCTGTGTCCATCAGGGTATCTGTAGAGCTCTCTTCTTTGGGTGCGGTAAAAGAGGGCGGGTGGAAAAGGACAGCCCGTGGGGTCTGCTGCTGTGGAGGCAGGACCTGTGCCGAAGCCGGGTCTTGTATGTCAGTAGTCTGAAGGAAGATGTAGAATGGCATTAAGTGACAATAATCATAGAGAGCAGACAGTTTTTAAGTAAATATGTGTGTGTGTGAGAGAGAGAGAGAGAGAGAGAGAGAGAGAGGAGAGAGAGAGAGGGGGTGAGAGAGAAGAGAGAGAGAGGGAGGGAGAGAAGGATAAATATGTGGATTACCTCAGTGGAAACAGGGGCAGGAATGACGTGGAAGACCACAGCTTCAACAGATGACAGCTCAGAGACTTGGTGGTCTGTCCCCTCAGCCACATCTGTTGGGACTGTCCTCAGAGTTTTGTTTTTCTCAAAGTCCAGTGGAACTGGGCGACAGTCTGGCTCGTGGTACTGGAGACCAAACCTCTCCCCTGTGTCCCTGGCCGTCACATGGAGTGCTGGGTATTTGGCCTGCCCTGTGACGATTTGTGAGGCCCTGTTGATTTCCACCATCAAAACAGGGTCAAACACACCAGGCAGCAGCATATCAGGCTGCTTCAGGTCCACCAGCCTCTGGAAGTTCCACTGCACTACTCCCGTCATCCCCTGGGCCTGGAACAGCTCGGTGGAGACCCTGTTGCCTGTCACCCAGCGAGCCTGGTGGAAATGAAAGCCCTCCTGCTGAGAGGTGCCCCTAACGGGAATCCATACGGGTACTGCAGCTTTCTCCCCCTTGACGTGATTTAGCTGCAGGGTACCACCGTACCTGTACAGGATCCCCTCCCCCACCTGCGGGTCACTCAGGCAGCCTCTCAACATGTGGACACGCTGGATCCTCCACTCCTTCAACATGGAGGGCTTGAAGAGCAGCACGTCATTTGGGTCCTTGGCCAGGTGGAAGTGGCGCATGACATCCTCCACACACTGCACCAGCTCTCTGGGTTGGGGTACCATGGTCCTGCAGTGCTGTCGGATGTGCTGAGCCGTGGGATTTGCAGGGGCAATCCCACAGAAGGTGTAGGCCTCTTTAAGTTTCTGCAGGTCACTCTGGTCTACCACTGTGCAGGCTGAAGACAGGAACTTGCAAAAGGAGCTAAAAAGGTGATGGTGCTCTGAGACACACTCCCTGGTGAACCGACGCAGACAGTGAAACAAGTCCAGCCTGACTGAGATGTCGTGGTTGTACTTGCTCCACGAGGCACAGGTGTTGGTCACGTTCCCAGATGTCACCTCTGCAACCACATCCTCTGTGGTCTTCCATGCATCCCACAAGAGATGCTCATGATGCTGTGGGTGAGCAACTCTGAAAGCTGCACAGCAATCCCTGTTTACACCAAGACAAAATATGTGTGCATGGTTAGTGTCATATTTAAATTTGAGACCTTATAGACATCATGAACTTAAAATAAAAACTAAACTGAAAATAGATAAGAACAGATGCATTATCAAATGTTGATACATCCCTTTGATGTGTGTACTAAATAAAAACATTATTAGTAAAGTGATTCATACCTGTCCACCCACTGGTAGTTGGCCTTCTCGACTCCAGCAGCACTGTAGCGACGGGCCAGCCCCTCGTACATGGGCTCCAGTGACTTCTCACACTCTGACTGCAGCAGGACCCAGGACAGGATCATCCAATTCTCATTCATCACCGCATAAGAAGACATGGTGCCGGATGATAGAGTCACCTTCCTTGCCAGTTTGCGGGTGTGGTCAGACCTGAAGACCTGTCCAAAGGTGCCTTGCAGAAGCTGGGTGAGAGCTTGTTCCTGACGTTGGTACTCTTGGAGGAGACAGTCTACCAGGTAGTGTGAAGACACAGACACTCCGTACCAGCCATCTGTGTCTTCATATCCCCCAAAAGGAGCAGGTGAATCCTTCTGCCTCAGAAGTCCCAGTGATGGTCTTCTGTCCATAGAGGCCAGACTCAGCATCCCTGATGTTCTGCACACTGAGCAGGTAGGCCAGGTGAGCTCTCTCATACTTGAGGTGCATGATCTCCATCACCTGGTTGGCCATGTCGTGGGGAGACTTACAGCTACGTCTCAGCTCATCCATAACTGTCTTACAGATGGCCTTCTTGTACGTAAGGAAGGCTGGGAGGACGTTAGAAAAAAGCTTTGGCAGCTTATCAACCCACTGTGGTTTGTCAGCATACCAGTACTTTTTACAGACCTTGCAGGTGAGGCGAGAGGCAAACAAATAGTACTGGCCACTGGTGCCGAGGATTACCCTTGGTCTTCCCATGCCAGAAGACACCACCTGGGGACTGGGGCAGCCGTGGAGACAGGTAAGGATGTAGTTGTTCCTCAGTCTCTCCATTATAGCATGCTCTGGTTTCCAAATGAAAAATGGATGGAGCTGAAAGTACTTTGGCGATGGCAGTTCATAGGAGGACTCGATGAGCTCCGGTTGAGGGGGATGACGCCACAAGGAGACCATATTCATCAGATGGCGTACCGGTCTGGACCCTGGCCATAGTCCCATGGCCTCCAACTCCGTCTTGATCCATATCCGCTGCTGTGGAGAGCAGTTCCAGCGGCTAACATCCTGCTCGTAGCTGGGGATTCCAGCTGCACAGGCAGCAGGCTGTGCCACAGGAGGATGAGCGAATGCTGGAGGACCAGCAGAGTGTGATGGAGCTGTAAAAACACAACATATATACAAATATTGTTCAATTCCATTGAATTAGAAGAACATTTTTACCGTCAGTGAAAAAGATGCGCTGTTCTGTGTTTAGTATTTTGCTGTCAAATAACACATTTGTTTTCATAAAATGTCAAACGTGGCAATCCAGTACTATTTTGACTGCAGGGTACGTGTGTGTGTCTGTGTTGACATACCTTGTTCTGACACTGCAGGCTCACTTGGCCGAGGCTGTGAGATGAAGGATGGAGCCAAGGCAAGCAGCTGAGAAGGCACTGCTAAAGGCACCTTTACCTGAGCTGAGGGCACTGATGCAAACAAAATTAAATGTTATTATCTGACCCCTCACCACAGTCTGGCATGTCAGTTTAATTTGAAATCTAATCGGTTACAGTCACTGTTGCCTTAACTTGCTATTGTCATAATAACAGATATACATGTTGCCTGATTACTTGAGATGTAAGTGTTTTTTGTTTTATCAAAAAAATATTAAATGTTTTATATACATTTTTATATGAAATCTAAGACAGAAAGCAAGTAGAGCACAGTGACAATACCAACATGTGTATTCAGTCAAAGGTTTGGCATGATAATTTCACAGGAGAAGACACTGAATTTAACTAAATTATGTATTTTATTTAAATCTAAGGGCACTACACTTACTCATCCCGGACCAATGACACGCCAAACCCATGAAAGCTTTATAGAAAGCATGCACAAAAAGAACTCATATGAACACTTACCCTCATCGCTGACATGTTACATCCTTAGAACAGTAGAACAAGTAGAACAAAAGAACACAAGTATCAGAACAGGCCAGAACGCGACCAAAATAATAAACAAGCATATTAAAACTCAATAAGGGCAGATTAATTCTGTGGATCACAAAATTATCCTCCCAAACTGATGGTAAACCTTTAGTTGTGGATGAAGCAGGTGTTACAGCTGCCACTATTGCTGCTGGTGAGACTGAACAAATACAGAAAAAGAGCAATACCATTAAATAATCAATCATCATTTATCTGTAAGTGACCAATATAAGTACGGATATGTTCCTTTAGCATACTCACTCAGCTGAGCGTCTAACTTGGAAGGAGACAGACCCAGCATGGCCCTCTCCAGATCCATATCTTCTTCCATGACTGTGACATAAAACAAAGAGCACATTACCATTTTTATGGGAAAATAAATACATAAAAACTACAACAATTAGAGAGGTGTCCGTTTGTTTCATGACTAGATTTGTGTTATGAACAGACCTGGAAGATGAGGGGCAGGCGTTGAGGTGACTGAGCTTGAGGCTGCAACATTTGGGGGTGGAAGTGTGCATGCTGTTGGGTGGCTTTGCTTTATCAAGTACTGCTGCAGGTTGTGCATTTTACTGCGCTGCACGCACTTTTTGGCCATTATAAAAGCTGCACACCCATCGGCTCTGCTTTTCCAAATCTCGCCCCAGGTGCTTTTAGCCCTGGCACCAAAGCCAACAAGGTTGTCATCCTGAGAGGCAACAACGGGTGCAGCAGGTCTTTTAAGGTACATCCGGAGGTCCTCAATATCCTTGAAGCCTTTGGTGTACTCCAGGAAGGACAGAAGGCTGTCTTTACTGTGGCCTGCTGGGTTGAACTGCCCGGCTGTCTGCTCCTGCTCTACCTTGTTGATGAGGTACAAGGTGTAGCCTACATCATTTTCCAGGAGCCACCTGAAGGACTTCCCTTGGTACTTTCCAAACTGGAGGATGTATTCTCCTAACACCTCCAGCCGGTCAGACACATCCCCCCCTCTCAGAAACACCTCTGTGTGTGTGTAACGGGTATGTAACGAACGTAGCCACACTCCGTCCGACGAGGTGTCGACTGCCGCTCGCTGGGCTCGATCTTACGACCTCTCGACTGCCAAGCGGGACCACTACCAACTACGCCAAAGAAAAGCTAGCTATTCAGTGACGCGGGTGGCTCATTACATACCTGAGGAGTGAGTTTCACCGATTCACACCGGTTACATTCACCCCTCTGAAACTCACTCCGGCGGTTAGCAGGCGCTAACCTCGTGAGATCCGGGTCACGGCACCAATGTAACGGGTATGTAACGAACGTAGCCACACTCCGTCCGACGAGGTGTCGACTGCCGCTCGCTGGGCTTGATCTTACGACCTCTCGACTGCCAAGCGGGACCACTACCAACTACGCCAAAGAAAAGCTAGCTCTTCAGTGACGCGGGTGGCTCATTACATACCTGAGGAGTGAGTTTCACCGATTCACACCGGTTACATGTGCATTGGTTTTCACCAAGTCTTCCCTTTGAGGTGCAGACTTGTCCTGGAGGGAGGGGTTCTCTTTGATCCTCTGAGCAGCTTCAGAGGGGTCCTGTCGTAAATGCCCTGATGGGCCTCTTCTGAAGGACACCTTAATCCTTCCTGGGAAAAAAATGAATTTCTCCATCTTGATCTGTACAAAAGACATAATGTGCATTGGATTATAGAAATCAATCTAGACTGTTTCAATTAAATACTGTAATAAGGATCCACATAACACACATATAATGTCGTTTAAAATTCTTCAACACTGCCCACTGCCCATTTCTGTCTGACGCTCAATTCACTTCTCCCACCAGCACAGTACCGTTCAGTGTACTATATGTTGTTGTCGTAACAGATAAGCCAGCTAGATAGTCTACAGTATACGTGAGCTTCAGAAAGTGTTTTCTGTTGCTATGATACTGTTAGCTACTGTAGAGTATTACAGTAAGCTAGATACAGTAGTTTCCCACATCCCGCTCCGCTCCCCTGTCCCCACCGTACTGTTGCAGTACAGTTGAACGTGATCTAGTTAGCTCTAACAGTTTAGAAAAACGCCATCCTATTACATACACTTTGTGACATCTACAAATGTTACTGACATATTAGCTGGCTGTGTAAAACAATATGATTTACAGTACCTGTTTTTCGCGCTAGCTTTGATGAGGAGACTTGTCAAACGCTAGCAGTCAGATCGAAGTTGACGGTCAAAATGACAAGTGACTAGTGACTAAGAAAAAAAAATTACTAAAGTGATCGGGTTTTGACAAATCTGATGAAACGGTGATCTTCGCTCTTCAAGGTGCCGTGCTTTGGCTCGAGTGAGGTTGACTGACTGACGAGACAATGCCTCTCTCTTTTACTATGGGTGTCTATGGGAAAGTCGGAACAGCGCCACCAGAGGCCGTTGGAATATTACATTGGTAGTGTTAAGGAGTATGTTACGGTCGTCGTTCGTCTAGGTGAACCAAATAAGGCTAAAACACAGCGCTAACAGCGGCGGGCCCCGACCGGTGGTAAAAGTAAGGAAAAGGTCTCTTACCCGCTTGCCAAGTACAGGTTACTCCCTCCCCGTCTCCTGGACAGCCCACGCAGCCGTTTGTTTGGCGGACAGCTCGCACGCGGTTGGTCGTCGTTTATGTTTTGGTGGATATCCTTACAGTGCAAGGCGCGGTGGCACACCAAGAGAGTGTGGGTGGTAGGAAGTCGGGGACAACCGGTCGACCGCAAGGTGGAGGTAGCTATGACCACTTCGGCGGTTCCCCCTTGCTACCGCCATCCGGGAGTTTAAAAACAATAAACCCCTCCCCTTAATCAGCGGGTCTCCAATCGGGAGAGTATCACTCCCCTTCCCCAATCACCACCAGGTGCAAGGCCGCCGCGCCACTAATGTGTTATCTTAAAAGTTACCCTAGAGAAAGGCCTCGAAACCTCCTCTCTCACCCTGCCACTAGGCGTGCGCATAACAGTCCTCCCCCCCCTCAAGAGAAAAGGACAACAAAATAATCCTACAACACCATTATTTATTTTTTTACTTTGCATTTTCACTCCCCTACCTCTAGAGGAGTCCAATAAAAACATTTCCTAATACACAATCATCGTCAGTAGTAGTAGTAGTATTTTACCACAGTCCGGGTAAAAATCACGTCCGACAAGTCTGGGGATCCCAGAAACCATGGCCAAGGGAGTTCTATCTCCACCTCAACCACCGTCATCAATGGGCATCACCACAGGATCCCTGAACAACGCTGGGTAGGCCCATACAATAGCACAATAGGCACCTCCCACGTTCAGGACATCCCGTCTCGCAAACACAAGACCAAGCATGGCCACATCCCAGTCCTTGGGGCACTCCACCCCAAAGATGCGCATTGGAAAGGTCGGATGGTCCCTCTCACGAGCCCCCTGTAACTCAGGGTGATCGGCAGAGGCTAGTACCAGTGGGAGCCCAACCTCACACCTGACCTCCTGGAACCCTCCAGAGGTGACACTGGTGGCTCCCTCCGACTGAACCTCTTTGGGAAGCCCCACAAGTGAAAAGGACTCCATGACCGTCGGCGCCCAGATGCCATGTATGGGGACCGCTTCTGGAAACCGCTTGGCCACATCCTCACTGGTCACCAAATAGTCCGGCTCTTTCCTGGTTCGGGGCAGAGGGCCAACCCCCTCCGCGATCCCCCGACCTTCGTTAATTAAAGACTCCCGGGAGATGGTGGTATCCCGCACTAGAGCCAGATGAGGACTAGGGTCTTCCGTTACTGAACACGGATGCTCACCCACAGCCTGAGCAAATACTGTGTCCGCCAGACTGACCAGGTCCTCCTCCTCAGCAGAGGGCGAAACCCCCGGCCTCTCCTCAACCAGAGGCAGTACTGGAGCAGCGTGGGCTTTGGCTCTCTGGGTCTGAATCACCCCCTCAGGACGTTCTCGCCCCAGCGGCGGCGCTTCTGGGACTTCCAGTGGAGTGAAAACCACAACAGGGGTCACACCTACTTGGAAACCTGCCAAATCCTTGCCTAATAAAAGGCTAGTGCCTGGAACGGGCAGCGTGGGCACCACACCCACAGTCATTTGTCCAGTCACCACCTCAGGACGTTCTCGCACCAGCGGAGGCCCTTTAGCTTCGGGCCAGTCACCCTCCCGAGCCACGACCTCGAAAGCCTCAAAAAGGGTATCCACATCCTCCTCTAAGAATACTGGCATCGGAGGTAGGGCGGAACGGACATCAAAACGGGGCTCCAAAGGCCCCCCCCCACGGTTGGCCTTCAACCGGGCCAACTCCAACTGAGCCGACAGATTCTTATGCCGCTCCTCCCTTTCTGCCTGAAGGTTCCTGTCTCGCTCCTCCACAGCCCACAACACCTACAACTCCAGCGCTTCAATCAGAAGTTCAGCCAGTGCGGGTTCCAGGGTACCTTCTGGCACCTCTATCTCTTGCTCTGCCGCAAACTGCAACATTTGAGCTTCTGTAAGCTGTTGGAGCATTCGGCGGGAGTGCAACGCCATCCACCCCACTAGATCATCTCCCTGACAGTCACTCAACATGACAGCACAGCACTCACCACCACTGAGAAAACTGTCTCCAACCGGCAAAAGACCTGCGCCACAAAACAGGCTTCTACACAACACGCAAACACGCTCCCGGGACCAACCCCGTACGTATCACGACCAGTTTGCACGGTCACAGACCGTCAACACACAACTGGCAAGCTTAGCTACCACCTCAAAATGCACAGCAACTGCTGTCAACAAATCAACAATCCAGCTAGGCTACCAACACTAGCTAACACTCGTCTCACAGCTCCTGACTTCGCAAAGTAGATCCGCTACCTAACAACAAGCCCAACACAACAAACAGCTGTCGCTACCACAACGCACTCCGTCACTCAAACGCCCTCCCTGCTAGCTAATATAATTAGCCCCAACAGTTCGGCATTACGTTTCGGACGAGCCCCCAATTGTTACGGTCGTCGTTCGTCTAGGTGAACCAAATAAGGCTAAAATACAGCGCTAACAGCGGCGGGCCCCGACCGGTGGTAAAAGTAAGGAAAAGGTCTCTTACCCGCTTGCCAAGTACAGGTTACTCCCTCCCCGTCTCCTGGACAGCCCACGCAGCCGCTTGTTTGGCGGACAGCTCGCACGCGGTTGGTCGTCGTTTATGTTTTGGTGGATATCCTTACAGTGCAAGGCGCGGTGGCACACCAAGAGAGTGTGGGTGGTAGGAAGTCGGGGACAACCGGTCGACCGCAAGGTGGAGGTAGCTATGACCACTTCGGCAGTTCCCCCTTGCTACCGCCATCCGGGAGTTTAAAAACAATAAACCCCTCCCCTTAATCAGCGGGTCTCCAATCGGGAGAGTATCACTCCCCTTCCCCAATCACCACCAGGTGCAAGGCCGCCGCGCCACTAATGTGTTATCTTAAAAGTTACCCTAGAGAAAGGCCTCTAAACCTCCTCTCTCACCCTGCCACTAGGCGTGCGCCTGCTCTCAGGTCCTTCACAGCAGCATGGATCAGCTCTCCAGGAGTTTGTGGAGTGGTGCGACAGCTCATGCCTTGAGATGAATGTGAGTAAGACCAAAGAGATGGTGGTGACCTTCTCTAAGAGGCAGGGAGAGCTGGCCGCAGCATCCATCATCTCAATCCACGGGAAGCCGGTGGAGCTGGTGGAGGAGTATAAATACCTGGGCACCATCTTCGACAGCCAGTTGAAATTCTCCTCCAACACTGAAGAGATCCTTAGGAAGTGTCACCAGCGGAAGTATCTCCTAAGGAAACTAAATTCCTTTGGAGTTAGCAAAAACATACTGCTAACTTTCTATTACTCATTCATTGAAAGCATCTGTACATTTTCCATAACTTGCTGGTTCCACTCCATCACCCTCCAAAACAGAAACCGTCTAGAGAGTACGGCCAGAGTCTGCTCTAAGATAATTGGACTTCCAACAAGAACTCTCTCCTCCATCCACGACCAGCAAACACTCCGGTTAGCCAACAGAATTATGCAGGACCCCTCACACGCTCTACACCCCGCCTTTGAGTGGCTCCCCTCAGGGCGCCGACTACGCTGCCCCGGCTGCAGGACACAGAGGAGAAAAGCAACCTTTGTTCCCAAGGCTGTTCACCTCCTCAACTCCTCCTAAACCCCCCACCCGGGCTCGTGCCCCCCCCACATGGACTGGTGAAGCCGTGAACTCTGTTTTGCCCTCTCACTCCCATTAACTGTTACAACACAAGTACCTCGCTTCAATTCATCTCAATAATTGTATTATGACCAGCATGGTATTTTATTTATCTATTTAATTGATTGCACTTTATATTTCTGTCATATTTGACCCATTTTACACTTTTGAGAGTCAGGTCTCCATTTATAAACATGCACTTTGCATATTTTATACATATTTATATATATTTGTGTATTTGTAGACACCTGTGCTTGTGTGTATTGTCTGCCAGGTAGCAACGCTGTGTTTTTGTTTGTTTTTGTTTGTTTTATGTTTGGACATGGCCTTGTCCTTTGTAATGCTGCTGCTCTATGTGCCTTCAATTGCCCCCTGGGGACAAATAAAGTTTTTTTGAATTGAATTTGAATTTGAATAACAACTACCATAGAGAATGAATGGGAAAAGTTAAGGGAAGTTATTAGACTAACTATTTTCGGCTCCCGCGCGGGAGACCAGGGTTCAATTCCCTGACGGGGGGAAATGCACATTTTGCTTATTGTGGTTCATCGTCATCTCACGGAACTTGATGTGAAGGACACTTTATTTCACGTCATGTCAAGCAGAGAACTTAGTTCCTCTTAACAACATTCGGTGAAAAATCGTAATATTTCAGTTTGTCACTTGATAAAAAGGGATTTATCCCGAACCTCCCAAGAAGGGGATTCCCCACCCATCGCTCCCCACAAGAATGAGCGAATGCAGAGCCAATCCTACTCTTCCCACACCAACACTATCAGTGCGTTTACATGATGGTAGTAATTCGAATCTTGCTTAATTCGAATAATGCTACTCTCTGGGGCAACTGGATTATCCGAATGTACATGACAGAGAATAAACCGAATTATTGGCCGAAAGCATGTCATATCCCAGTCCGATACGTGGCGCTGTTTTCATTACAACTACACTGCAAAAAGTGAGACTGTGGTTAATTAATATTTAATTAATAATTTATAGTGATTTATACACAGTAAAAATGGGTATTTGCAATTTGGAATCATATTGAGTGGAATTCAACAATTTATAATTATTTATTAATTGCATTTTACTTAGTTTTGCGTGAATGAAATTTGCTGTGAATCACTCAGTAGTATTTAATTGGATTTCATCAGGAGGGTCAAATATACAGAAAATTAGTACATTTTACTCAATTGGAGATTGTTGTTTCAATCATTTCCGCTCAAGACATTTCGCGCACTTGGAAGGACGCCGCCATTTGATGGAAGCTCACCCAAAGGTAAGACGTGTTTCATTAAGCTGCTGTTTAGTTTTAGGCTATTGTTGGCCAAGCACACTTAACGTTGCAATCAGGCTATTATCCCTACGTAGTCGAACGTTATTTTGATTTGGTTCCTCTACGTGGTTACTTAACGGGTAATCCCGTTAAGGAGTAGCGTCGCACACATGTGATCGTTCGAAAGCGGGCTCCACAGGGTAACGTCGCAATTAACGTGTGATTCTGAGCCTAACCGACTATTTTCCGATAGACAAAAGCTGTAGGACAAACGCTATAGTATGGCTTCAACATTTACAATTAGGAGGCTAACAAGTAGCAGGTAGTTAGTAGCATTGTTACGAGTGTTATGCTAGGTAACGGAAGCTAACTAAGACTAGCTAGCTTCCGTTTTGGAAAAATAACTCACTCTGGTGGAAGCGTCGGTAATATTTAGAACTCACGCATCTACAGTAGTTAAATGTTAAGTTGGAAAAACAAACAGCTTCGGCCAAGTTTTTTGCGCTGTAGCTTAACGCTAACTCAAACTGAAGGTGATTCAGATTGTTGTGGAGACTATGTTCTCTGGTCAGTAATAGTAAGAAGCCACTGTGGTGCATCCGATTAAAATGCCTTAGATGATGTACAGATCCAAAGTTGGTATTTATTGTTTAGTTGAGAATGGAATGGTGTTGGTTATATTTGATGTGTTTGAACGCACACAAAACAACACTTTTGCACTCTACACGTTAAACCAAATGTCCGCACCATAAACTAGGCAGTCAACTACTCCGCTATTCCCGCCACTGGGTACCGTCAGCGCGAGCATCCCCAGACTGCACTCTGATTGACTGTACAGAGTGGAGCCATAAGGGGTGCACGCACTAACGGCATGACCCATCAGCAGCGAAAGGGCTGCTCACGTGCACAGTCTAAGGGGGCAAAACCATCAGTCCCTTGCAACACAGATAGTCGATGTTGACTTAGTTTCTACGAAGCATATAAAGGATTAAACAGCTAGCTCAAATATAACAAATCGAGGGTTTCCAAGCATAAGGTAATGTAGGCAACCGCAGGCCATGCCGCCTCTTAACTAAGCTACGACCTCGCCTCAACCAGAGATTCTAAAGCCAATTTTACAAGCTAACTAGCTAGCTAGCAAGTAACTTGACAATATGGCCTAATATTTCAATGTTGTTAGCATACGCTCAGAGCAAAGGCTCTACAAATGTATAGTAAGTTGTAAGAACTATTGTTCCCGCCCCAATTTTTTATTGTTTACCATATTTTATGGAAGTAAGTCTACTTTATAGTTTGACTTGGTCTGCATAAGTGGTCCTGTTATTTAAATATTGTTCTGTATCATCAGAGCTCAAAGACCTCTTTGGCCACTTCTGTACCCATAAACACATGTTCTCCTATTGTCCTCCTGTGATTAGAGAACCACATGTAGAGGCCTTATATCTGATGCATGGCTCTTTCCCTTTCTGTTCTTATTACCTTAGATTTTGACCAATGAATGGGGTGGCAGTGTAAGATCTGCAAGTCTTCGGCTGCTACCAAAGGGAATCTGTTGAAGCATTACCGACTACAGCACGCAACATTTACTCGTGGTCAATCCCAGCCATGTTTACATGACTGTTGTCCTTGCACATTTAAAACACAGACTGCTCTTCGCACTCATTTGTCCAGATATCATGCAGCTAAAGAAAGTCTACAGTCAGGAATTATCTCTGCTTTTAAGTGTTTAGTTTGTGATTTTTGTTGTTCTACTGAAAATGACTACTTTCGGCATATTGGAAATCATCTGAAAATCCACGAAACTGTGTTTTGTGTATTTGAAGGATGTGACTTTAGGACAAATATATACAATACATTCCTGAAACACAAAAGCAGAAAACACAAATCATATTCCTTGAGTAATTTCAGACAAGACGTATATGAGAGTCAATATAGTCAGACTGTTGATCCCTCTGATTTACCAGAGACCAGTGATGGTGAGGGCACTAGTTTACATTTTGATCAGGGAAGTGAATCAGACTTAGTTATTCAAAGAATTGGCTTACTTCTACTGAAATTAGAGGCCATCTATAATGCCTCAAGGAATTGTGTTGATGCCTTGGTTGAAGACCTTCAGTTCATTTCATCTTCAGCATCTGTTGCTGTTGTTAGAAACATAATTGATTCAACATTGATATCTAATCAATGTGTTGTTGACCAGACCATCATAACTGACTTGGCAGAACAGCTGTGTAGCTTGCATCCTATTAGTACAGCACTTGGAGAAGGTGGTCCACTTGCTTCAGCTTTTAAGAGGAGAAGGTATTTTAAGGAGCACTTCCAGTGTGTTGGGAGTGTTGAATATATTCTTGATTCTCACGAGAACAAGACCTTTCAATATGTGCCTATTCTTGAGACTTTGCAGCAAGTCTTGAAGGATAAAGACATTGCAGAGGAAATCTCATCCAGAACCTCAAACAGTACTCAATATATTAAGTCTATTTTTGATGGCAAGTTTTTCAAGCAGAATGACTTCAATGCTGGAGATGAAACACGTCTGTCTATAATACTTTATGTGGATGATTTTGAGGTTTGTAACCCACTTGGAACTTCGAGAAAAAAGCATAAAATAACAGCTGTTTATTGGATTTTGGGAAATTTGCCATCCAAGTTGCAATCTGTGTTAACATCAATTCACCTAGCTTTACTTTGTAAAGCTGTTGATGTCAAACAGTTTGGATACAGAACAATTTTGGAACCACTATTGAAAGATCTCGCCACTCTTGAACATGAAGGGATTTTAATTTCCAGTGTTGGAAAAAATATTAGGGGCACTGTGCACTGTGTTGTGGCTGACAATCTCGGTGCACATTCCATCAGTGGACTAGTTGAGAGTTTCACAGGGCCGTACATCTGTAGATTTTGTCTTGGACATTCTTCAGAATACCAAACACATGAAGTGCGGACTGGGGTGTTTCCACCTCGGACAAAAACTGACTATAGTTTGCATGTGCAAACTGTGAGAGAAAATCCTGCTTTACTGCATAGTTTTGGTGTTAAGCGTCTGTGTCCATTGACTGATAAATTGAATCATTTCCACTTTGTCTCTGGATATCCACCAGATGTACTACATGACCTTTTTGAAGGCATAATACCAAGGGAATTAGCATTGTGTTTTCAGATTTTTACCAAGAAAAAGTACTTTAATTTGGCTGAACTCAATGACTTAATCAGACGTTTTCCCTTTAAGGGCTCAGACAAAGCCAACTGCCCTCAAGCAATCCCTCAAAATTACAGTAATCGCAGAACTATAGGAGGAAATGCCCACGAAAACTGGGCCTTAATCAGGTTCTTGCCTCTCATTGTTGGTTCGCGGGTACCTGAGGGTGATTCTGCCTGGCAGGTTCTCCTGACTTTAAAAGACATAGTTGAATTGGTGGTTGCCCCTGTTCATACAGTTGAAACTATTGCATACCTCGACTCAAAAATATCTGAACATCGTGAACTATTCTTAGCTGCTTTTCCTGAAACTAAACTGATACCCAAACACCATTTTTTGGAACACTACCCCGCCATGATTGAAGGTTATGGGCCTCTGGTTGGTGTATGGACTATGAGATTTGAGGCAAAACACAGCTTTTTCAAGCAGGTTGTTAGACACACTAACAATTTCAAAAATGTGTTGTTGACCCTTGCTACAAGACATCAGCTGATGATGTCATACCACTCTCGTACAGATGTTGGAAAACAGCCATTGTGTGTCACAAAAATATCTGACATATCTTTAGATGTGTTACATTCAGACATACAGGAAGCTCTAAAAGAAACATCCCCACTTCTATCTACTGTGCAGTTAGCCAACACTGTCACCTACTATGGAACACGGTACACTGTTGGGATGATTTTGTCGTATGGCTCTACTGGTGGGTTACCAGACTTTGTTGAGATTCTTCAGATAGCCATACTGGACAACTCTGTAACATTTTTTGTGAAGTTACTTGCTGCCTGGTATGAAGAGCATCTTAGATCTTTTCATCTGGAGGAGACTGGGAAATTGTGTATTGTGGAGCAGCAGAAACTTGCTGATGTGTACCCTTTGGCAGCCTACAGTGTGGGAGGAAAACGCTTGGTTACACTCAAACGTCACATCTGTTGTTAATTTAAGGTGATTGAAATGTATTCATATTAACCAATACATCTACATTATTTAAAGACAGAATACAGATATTAGTGTTTCCCCTAGGTTTACAGCTTTGGGGGGGGGGCTTATTTTGTGATCTGGCGCAATATACAAAATAAAATAAAAATTCAACAAAAAATGAACACAATCAACTTGACCTTCGGGGCGCCCCCCTAATATAATGTTAGGGGAATCACTGGATATCATTTTGACCGGATTTTCTTTAGTTATTATTTATTCTTGTCACATACAGGCTCTTTATCACAAATCACTGTATGTCTACTCTAACATGTAAACATTTGTCTATTCACTTTTGTCAGGCTGGCAAAGATGGAGGCAAAGCTCCGAGTAGTAATTGAGGATCAGATCGAGAAGTTGCTCCTTCCATCGGGGATCCCATCCACTGTGGAGGAACTGCAAACTATTGTGAAGGAGAGCTTTGGAATACCTGTTGAGTTCAGTCTCCAGTATTTGGATTCCGAGTTTGAAGATTTCTTTACCCTCCATAAAAGTGACCAAATCAAAAACAAGGACACCATAAAGGTTGTTAAGGCTGCCCCGATTTTTCTTGAGCTGCTTCCAGTGGACCATTTGGACAGTTCCTTTGGTCAACAATCAACTGACTGTGAGTCTAGATCTGATGCAGAGTCAGTTGCAGTAAGTACAGAGTCATCCTTTGGATCAGTGTCCTCACAGGCGTCTACTGTTATCCTGCCCAAGAAAAGTTCCACAGAGCGATGCCAACCATGGCCAAAGCAGTTCCCTATTCCACAGTTTGCTTATGAAACTGAGATGTGCCTTGAAAGAGCAGCTGAAGACTATCGGAACAATGGAACTTCTCTAAATACTTCAAAAGTTAAGGCAGACATACTTGAGAAACTGTGTGAAATGATGTATACATATACAGCGTATCCATCAGGTGCACAGATCAGTGACGTTGCTGAGGCGCTTTGCATGAAGTATCCATTTCTCAAGGAATCAGGCTCATTCTCAGGTATCTATGGCTGGCAACAAAGCTTAAAGTACAAAATAGCAAATTATCGCACTAAACTCAGAGGCTTCGGAGTTCCGGAAGTGATGTGCAATGCACTCAAACGCAAAAGCCCTGCTGACCAGAAGTCTGCAAAGAGTGTCAAAAAGCCTAGAAAGGCAGAAGTTAACTACCTCCCCCCTTACCCGGCAGGAGAGAATGAAGAAAGTCAAGAACAAGAGAGGATTCAGCTACTCACTGAAGTAAGGAAAAGGGACAACAGCAAAGTGATAAGAGACAAAATGGGGAAAACGTTTGCGCACCGAAGAAATGAAATTGTCAACCAATCACCCAGCATTGAGGACATCAATGCCAGATGGCCTGCTCTATTTGAGGCATCTCGAGTGAGTTACAAATGCATGCTAATTATAAATATTCCTTATCCATTGTGAAGGACTGCAGTGGTGGTTTTAGCGTATTTGATACTTTTTTCCAAATCATATTTTAAGATCAAATTCCAGAACCACTACTACTTCTTTTCCTGCTTTTAAAAACGTTGTAAGAAGTATCATTAGTTTCTTTTAATTTTCAGATCCAGGATGAGTTTTACAGAATCACAATGGTGCATCTTGAGTCAAAGTTCATGGCCAAGCTGGATGAATACACTCCGAAGCTTTTGAATCTCTACCAAGCCAAGGGTGGAGCCATGGGGTTGAGATTGCAGGCCATCCTACTCAAGGTATCCTTCAATTAGTTATGTTAGCTTATATTTGATTAAAGGAAGTGTTAGGAATGGGTTGGAATATCATTTGCATATTACTTAAATTTACAAGAAGCAACATGATTTGAGCAAAGGAGCGGCCGAGTGAACAACCATCTGAGCGGGAGGTGGGATATTCACACCGCTCAGCTCTGCTCATCAACTCTAGGATGTTTTTTCCCTTTTTAACTTTGAATAATGTTAATTTGTCATTTCAGGCTCCAACCAATCCTAACACTAACGTGACGAGAGCTGTTGTCATCCGATGTTTGGTGGTGTACCTTGGGGAATCTTTAGATCATCTCCTTAAAGAGTATGATGTAAGTTGAAGTACATATTAAACTGTGATGGAGGTCGCTCTGTTTACCCTGTTTAAACTGTATTTCTCACAATCATTCTTGGCAGGCTACTGATGTTTGCATATTTGCACTTCTACATTCATGTCTCTCTCTTATGGCTCCAAAAGTTCATAGCTAAGGTTTTCTTTCTAAGAGCTATTCAAACAGCAGCCGAGAGCCACTTTTACAGACCATATTCTAAAATAAGCAGAGCAGCAGAGTTAATCCAGTGCTTGGATGACTCTTGTCTTCAGGAATGATTTTACAGTGTAGATCGGCTGATGGGTGACCAGCCTGCCTTTGGGAATTTAGAATAAAATACTCAATACACAAGTAACAGGGAGAAAAACATTGTAGCAATGGATCGATTTCATCAAATAAAACTAATTTACAAATATGTTCTTGCTGTTTCAGGATGCTTATGGAGACAGTGTGTCACAGGACCTTGCTGTGCAGAGAATGACAATCTACACCATCAAGAGTAATGGATCAGAAGATCCAGACGATGTTGGTATCATAGTAGATGGCCAGAAAGTTCTGACTGCTCTTGGTGACTTAACAAGGGCTTGCTCCATCCTCATTGGGTTGACCTATGCTGTAAATTTGGCCTATCCCAAGGAGCTCAAATATACATTTGAGGTCTTCCAAAAACTCCTTGAGCTGGACTGTTCAAAGCTGTCCCCAAAAGTCAACAGCCTCAAAAACAAACTGCTAGCTTAAAGGGACTTGTGAGTGCTTCTTTAAGCTTTATTATTTTTTATTTTTTTATTTAACAATGTGGTACTTTCAGTTTGGTCGCAAGACAGGCGCAAGCAGTATCCTGCTAGTTTTGGTGTTGTTCTTGTTTTGTAGTGAAACACTTGTAGGTGAACCATGTCTTGTTCAGACATTGGCCGAAACCCGGCCATTTTCCACTTATTTCAGTTTAATTGATTATTCATTTTGTACACACACATATTACAGACCGCTCACACACACACACTGCTCACCTTTGTAAAATTGCTTGTGGAAAATGTAGAAGAGCGCAATAAATAAATAAAAATCCTGTTTGAAATATCAACATTACTGACAATCTGTTGTGTAATTTTTGTATGATTTCATGTAAAATAAAGATGACAGAATTTTACAGTAGCTAAGGTTAAATGTACCTGCCTTAGGTGTCTTAAGTTAAGTTACTCCAGCAAGACATGAGTTTATTTTCATGCATGGTTGTCATAACTTGAGTACAATTTGGCATTACAAGAAGCTAGGGCTAGCTATGATATTAAGTCGTTAGGAAGCCGTTGAACAATGTACTGAAATATGACTTAATATAATTGATATTAATTAATGCAAATAACCTTTATCCAGACAGTATAGTCTTTATCAACTGTCACCAGATAATTAGATATAAATCGATTTTGCCCAAATATTTAGTAAATATAAAGAAGCTTGGCCTGGATATGTAGTCAATATAGGTAACTTTTGCCCAAATAATTGGTAAATATGATTTATTTTGGCTCAAATATGTAGTAAATATAAATAACTTTTACCCAAATAATTAGTAAATATAAGTAGGTTGGCCTGGATATGTAGTAAATATAGGCAACTTTTGCCCAAATAATTGGTAAATATCGATTAGGTTTGCCCAGATATGTAGTAAATATTAATTAATTTTGCATAGATACTTAGTAAATGTAAGTCAGATTTCCTTGTGATAATTACATATTTACTGTGTAAATGTAGGTGATACCGCCATTTCCGCTTGACCTCTTCACCACTACCAACAACAACAACCATATATATATATATAAAGGCCTTTACATATATTTATGACAACATCAACATTTCGAGAAAGATGGCAAGGTGACGCTAGCTACGTCCCCTAGCTACATTTCGTGCATGATGACAATAGGAGTAGCTAGCCTACTGCGAATGCAAACGGCGATATTGGCTAGATTGATAAAGGAGAGAAGACGCCGCCGAAGGAACATGGATAATTTAATTCAGACCACCAATATGTGGTTGCACTTTGCCACAGTACCGCAAAGGTCTCGACGAACAGTCTTGATGAAGAGCAGAAACAAAGTCTTCTGGGTTGTACATCGCGTTGTTTGTTTGTTTCTACTGGGCCAGCTCCTGGCAGCGACAACCTTTTTCGAGATCCGTGTCACGACCTGGGAGGGTGGCTCAAGCATGCGCAAAGACGCTGAATCCAGTTCATAGTCCGATTAAGCGTTTACATGCATGCGTTATTCGAATTATCAATCGAATCGGACAGAGTTATCCCGGGGTGTTGATCGGATCGTAGTCGAATCGCAATGATTCGAATTAAGGTGTTTACAAGAAACGGATCATTCTATTTCAGTCCAATTAAGACAGTAATTCGAATGCATGTAACTGCAGTGAATGACGTGTACATCGTCTAGCACGTATCGATATCTCCAAAGCAAGTAGTATTATGCACTGATTTCAAACGAAATTCGCTGCTAATGGAGTTTACTTAAAACTGTAGACATGCTAGTAAGAGAAATGCGGGACTGTTGTGCAAATTAACACCGTAACATTATCGTAGCAAACTAGCGATTTTTAGAAACGTTTCAATTAGGAAAATGGTTGCAAATATATATGTGCAGGACTGTGTATAGCACAAAACAAGATTTTAATAATTTTTTTATCAATTAATTACGCTGCAAATATATAATTTATCGGACTCTCGGGATGATCTGGCCGCCATTGTTGCCGGTCGCGCAGTATTCGCATACCCCTTGGTTTCAAGTAAGGTCTCGATCTCACTTGGTTTCAAGGGTGTATACCCCTTCGTCTTAGCCCTACCCCTAGCTCAAAAAGAGTATTGGGACACCACTAAGTCTCACGCGAACGCGCAAAACCAAGGGGTAGGGGTAAGGGTAAGGGGTAAGGGGATGTATGGGATTGGCCCTAAGGCTGTGCTCCTCTGACTTTTTGGTCTTTTAAATCTAAGTATTTGTATGATCCTTGTGGTCCTTTTGTAAATGCTATCCTTTCCCGGTTTTCTGCAACCATGCTGCGCGCGCATCCTGAATGTCTACAAACATGAAATTGGTCTATTAGTTTACATATCAGTCACACAGTAACTTAACACATCGTTTTATTTATGTGTGAAAGAGAAAGCAAGCGATCTGCGTTCACATCAACTCTACAGTCCGCGGATTAAAATAATTATAATAATTTACCTTGCTTAGTATGCACACTGTTAGATCAAGTGGAGAACAATTCCACTGCTCATCTTACTGGTGTGATGTTGTATGTGACAAATACAACCTTTAATTTGGACTTGAACATCATATAAATTCAACCAGGCCATCCAATTATCACTGATCACATGACCTATTTAAAGGGACGAGTGTGCACCTTAGGCATACAATATGGCACAATTACTGTTGCTTTTCGCTTGGACATAACTTGCGTTCCTGCTTTCCTAATAGTTTTTTTATTTGTGTCAATTCTGACTGCACACGTCACTGCTGTTGCGTGCCCTTATAAGGAGCTGCCGGGGCGTGTATGTATGCAAATTCAGGAGCACGAGGACGCGCTTCCAACTTAAAAGGCCGGGGGAGCACAGCTCAGAAAACTTCTGCTGCGTAGGAACACATTTTCAAGCGTTCATGAATTTGGCGGACGTCTTACGTTGTTTTTCCGAAGCCCGTAAGAAACATTTCAGAAGAAACTTTCCTGAATGCCTGCTCACAGGCTATGCCCAATGTGAGAGGCCTGGAAATATTAAATGATTGCGAGGGAAATCAAAAGCTGATGCTTAAGGTTCCTGATTGGCTGGCATCCCGATGGAACCGCCAGGTCACAGTGGCTCTCATGGACGGTAAAGATTTTCCCACCTTCAAGGACTTTACAAACTTTGTGTCTCTAGAAGCAGAGATAGCATGTAATCCATCACGTCACCACATGCTCTTGACCCTTCCTACGAAAGGAAAGGCACAAACGAATTTAAGGGAAATAAAGCTAACGTCTTCAGCATCCAAACAGCCACAAGAAATTAAAATTCAAAACCTCCATGCATGTGGTGCAAAAATGACAATCACCAACTTCCTCAATGTCAATGTATGGAACAGTCATTAAATGATAGACAGAAGCACGTGAAGGAGAACAGGCTTTGTTATAGGTATCTCAAACTAGGTCACAACGCCAAAGAATGCCGTCACCGCCACACCTGTGACGCATGCAAGGGAAAGCATCCAACCTGTCTCCATGATGAGAATTACATAAGACGTGGAAGGCGAGAAGGCCAAGAATCCACACCTTCAACCACTCCAAATGAAGCCACAGCACTCAACGTCACTAGAGGGGGCCAATCATCAGTGTTGTGCCTGAACGCGTTCATTGAACGAAAGTTCATGAACTCGTTCATAATTTTGGTGAACATGAACTGAACGTACTAAATACTGCCTGATGAACGATACTGTGAACGCGTTCATTCTGGTGTCTGTGAACACTCTTTTTAATTTCGTTCAATAAGGGGCCAGATTTCTAGAGACTTTCAGGCGAAAAACACACCGTTAACAGTCCTGTATCCAGGGTTGCTCAAACAGTCAATCGCTGCCTGTGCTTTCTTCTACTGTCTATGCCTGGCAAGTGTGAGAGCGCCAAAGTTGCGTAGAGGCCGAGAGCGGTATTGCAGACAGATAGAACAAATGGGGTAAGGCTATCCCTTCAATGCGAATGTAAATCCTGGTTGGATAAGGATAAAAAATGGGATATGAAGATTAAATCTGATCTGACAGTTTCAGCGTTAAACTAATACAAATAATTGCTGTCTGTGGTTCTATATGGGCTGTGGAAATAATTCAGAAAAATTATAGCTCGTAACATATTGAAAAAAGAACTGAACTAGTTCATTTTTTGGAGCTGTGAACTTAGTTCACAATTTTGAATTATGAACTGAACTAGTTCATTTTAAAATGTGTTAACTATGAACTGAACTAGTTGATGTTGAAAATTTCCCAACACTGCCAATCATGCAGCACATCCATGGTCGTTCCTGTGTGGGTGTCCGTGGCCACGGATCCATCTAAAGAACAGCTTGCATTACTGGACACTCAAAGCGACAGCACCTTCATCGACAATGAGCAATGAGCTGCAAGCACATACCCAACCTGTGAAGCTGAAACTCACCACTATGCTTGGAAAGAACGTGATTGTGAAATGTGAAAGGGTGTCTGGACTTAGGGTGAGAGGCTATAACTATCCACATTGACCTCCCCCTGCATATACAAAGGACGGCATTCCGGGGAACCGTGATCATATACCCACTCAGGAAACAGCTAGAAGATGGTCTCACTTAAGATCCATCGCGAACGAAGTCGCCCCCCTCCTTACCTGTGAAGTTGGGCTTCTGATTGGATACAACTGTCTCAGAGCATTGACACCCCGACAGGTAATCACAGGAAAAGACGACGAGCCCTACGCCATTCGTACGGATTTAGGATGGAGTATTGTAAGCTGCTCGACATCAACCCTAGACATAACAGACACCAGCCTGTGTAACAAAGTCTCTGTAAAAGAACTCCCTCCAGTAACGCCCATGGATGTAATCAGCGCCCTAGAGTCAGACTTTAAGGACATTAAAGGAGATGACAAAACAGTATCACAAGAAGATCTAAATTTCCTGAACAAACTGAAAGAAGGCATAAAACAAAATGAACAGGGACATTATGAGATGCCATTACCCTTTAGGCAACGACCACACTTACCTGACAACAGGAACATCGCTGAAACTAGACTGAATCACTTGAGGAAGAAGTTTTACAGAGATGAGAAATACAAAAAGGATTACACAACATACATGAAGGAAATCATAGAGAGTGGAGGAGGTGCAATAAGATGGAATTCCAGGAGAACAATGGTACATTCCCCATCACGGCATATACCTCCCTAAGAAGCCAGACAAGTTGCGTGTTGTATTTGACGGCTCTGCGAAGGGTGGTGGCACAAGCCTGGCACAAGAAGCAAGAGACATATGTGCCAAAGGGGGTCTCCGTCTCCACAAATTTGTTTCAAACAACGAAGCCGTTCTACAGAGCATACCTGCATCTGAACGAGCAACGGATACAAAGACAAAGAATTTGACTTTCTCAGACACACAACTCGAGCGAGCTCTCGGAATCCACTGGAGCATACAAGGGGATAGTTTTAGATTCAACAACACTTTATCAGACCAACCAGGGATACGTAGAGGCATATTGGCCACTGTAGCCTCCATATATGATCCTCTTGGCTTCCTGGTGCCATATGTTCTATCCGGGAAGAAGATCCTGCAAGAAATGTGTCGTCAAGGTGTTGGCTGGGATGACCCCCTACCTGAAATGCTGAGGCCACGGTGGGAGAGCTGGCGACGTGACTTTGCAAACTTCAACATACTTTGCACAACTTCACATGTTGATCTTCAACAACAAAGATCAACATAGCTCGATGTTATGTACCAGTCAATTTTGGAGAAGTCGTTGACACAGAATTGCACCACTTCGCTGATGCAAGCACCAGCGGATATGGACAGTGCTCTTACTTGAGAGTCAGGAACCAGTGGAGAGATTCACTGCTCTCTAGTGATAGGAAAGGCCCGTGTCGCTCCCACAAAGCTAACGACCATACCAAGGCTTGAATTGACAGCGGCAGTAATCTCAGTTAGTGTCAGCAACATGCTTAGAGAAGAGCTTGGCTATGCTAATGCATAAGAATACTTCTGGACAGACTCAAAGGTAGTGTTAAGCTACATCAACAACGACTCAAGATGCTTTCACACATTCGTTGCTATGAGTTTGTTGGCGATGAGTGCAACATCTAGCAGAGCAGTTCTGGAGCTGCTGGAAAAAATAATATCTTCACTCCATCATGGCAAGACAGAAATGGCACTCACCAAAAAGAAACTTGCAAGTAGGTGACATTGTGATGGACATTGATGAACTGTCACCTAGAGGTGAATGGAAACTTGCAAGGGTCATAGAGACTGTCGAAGGGAAAGACGGAGAATACAAATCTCCATGGGAGATAAAAGACTGAACAAAAGGTGTAAGCGCTTGGGTAAACTCTCCTTATTAGAGCGCCCAGTACAGAAACTGGTCCTGTTGTTAACTTTTTGAGCTTATATTGTGTTTTAGGTGAAAAGTTTAAATTTATTGCCATTTCTATATAGAAAATTATTCGTAGTGAATATCGTGTTAACACCAATATGTGTATTATATTATTGTATATAATATGTATTAAATGTAGCCATGAAATGTTAGAAAAATGTTTGAAAAAATGTTTGTTAACACTGTGTATAATAATTTCGAGCCTATTTTTGTGTTTTAGGTGAAAAGTTCACATTTATTGCCATTCTCAAAAATTCAGCTTTTTGATATCTATTCAACTTTTTTCAATATCACTGATTATGTTTCATGAGTTTTTCAAACTGTTTCTGAGATTACAGTGCTAACTGAAACGCTTCAGAGTGTAGGGAAGCTTTGAAATCTTCTTAAAAAATGATTTCTAGTTTGCCAGCATTGCCACAATTTTCACTCTTCATGCTTCATTTTTGGATCAATAATTTTATTTGATTAAATTAATTTGCTTTCAGCTTGCGGGTATTTTCTAATTTCTGTATTTTCAGCCATTTAAATGTTTTTATTTCAGATTTCAGCATTCCAACGCATTTTCAGCAGGAAATGCATTTTCTAGTTGTTGGAATGCTGCTTCATATTCAACTTCTTCATATTCTTATTCTATTTCTTCCGTGGCACGTTTCAGCGCCTTCAAAACTTCAGCTATTAAAACCGTTCAGCTATCATAAAATTCAGCAGTTTCAGGCCATGGGTGCTATGACTTTTCAGCTTTGTACCTTTTATGCTTGAATTAATATAAATCAATATTCATAATATTTTTAACATTGGTTTAACAATGGTTTTTTCTTTCAAATCCTCTCAAACTTCTTAAAACTTCTTCAACTTCCAAATCCTTCTTCTTCCTCAATCTTTCAGCTAGAGCCACCATTTAGACTTTAAAATGTTGACAAAATCCTATTTAAAAAAAAATCTTTTTGATATCTATTCAAATTGCACTTTTGCCCTCACAGCCACAATATTAACTTTTCAAGTTTCATTTTGGATCAAACCGATGCCGTGCTTGTGCTGGTCGGACTCATATGGGTATGGAAACCCAGTTATACATTTTTTGCGTGAGGAGCCCGAGAATGAGACAAAGTCTGTCTCAAGCCCCATAGAGACTAATGCAAATGTAGTGTCATATTCGTCAGAGAAGGCTGAAAGTAGACGTTTTTAAAACTGCCGGTAGAATCGTATTTCTGACCGCACAGACATATAAAGGACATCACTGGTTTTGGCAGAGTCTTGTGTCTCGGAAAATATCCTCATTTTTTGGATTGGACCTATAGTTTTGCGTCTAGGTTAACTTGTTTGAGGTTTGGATTCAAGCTACATTTCTGTTCTCTGCCTTCAGCGCGTTAGCAATCATAGCTGCACCTTCACCGTGGCAACCACACAGACACGCGCCACTCGGTCTCTCACACAGGTGATTGGTATTAGCTTATTAGTGGAGACACAACTACTGATACTACTACAGGGTTCGTACGGTCATTAAAAACCTGGAAAAGTCATGGAATTTTAAAATGGTTATTTTCAGGCCTGGAAAAGTAATGGAAACAAATTAAATCTCAAAAGTTTTGGAGAAGTCATGGAAATAGTTTATATTCATATTTTCATGTTGTTCATTTACGCTGAGTTTTAAATAATGAATATGCTTTTAAAAGAAATACACTCAAAATATAAGCAGGCACGCGCTCTTATATAGACCACTTTCAACCCTATGTCACACGACTGTCAAGCTGGCTCAACTGCGCATGTGGGTTGCAAAAGACGAACTTCTCCCGGGTATAATACACTTGGAGTATCGATCAGGTCATCATATTTCTCTGTTCACTGGATTACAAGGCTTGACATTAACTTTTTGAGGCACTTGTCCTTTGGACGAGTACATTTACATTTCACTTGTCAATGCACAAAATAGCTTTAAATAGCCTGACCAAGTGATCGGGCAAAACTAGCCTGGCTAACGGAGGTCACTTTCTCAGGAAAATGAGTAATGAAACAGGCTTGGTTAAAGAAATCCAATATGCTGGCTATCTTCAGCAGGCTCGTATCTACGTTAGGCAGTCCTCTCTGACGTTTCTGGAGTGAAATACAACATTTAATTGTGCACACTGCCAGTGAGCGACGAGTCTGACTGAGGCTAATGGGGACATTCTCATTCAAATGTCAAGACTTTCGTGACCCAAATCAAAATTCTGATCCGACAGATCAATGGGGAATCGCCTTTTCTCTCTCTAAGGCTGTCCTCCTCTGACTTTTTGGTCTTTTAAATCTATCTATTTGTATGATCCGTGTGGTCCTTTTGCCATTGTAAAATGCTATCCTTTCCCGGTTTTCTGAAACCTAGCTGCGCGCGCATCCTGAATGTTGGTAAACATGGAAGTGGTCTGTATAACTGACAACACCTCTATCCCACAATTGCAATGGGGTTTGGCCTCCTTGGGTAGAGAGTCCATGGTTATTCCATTGGCTCTTAAATTCTCTGACTGCCCTTTGAACCCGAGGTAAATAAATATAATGCAAACAAAACAAATTAAGATCACAAAGAGAGTCAAGTATGCCTTCATTTTCCATAAAGGTAAATAAGTCAGAGAAGTAGTTTGAAACTACTCGATGTAGTGCTGCCCATAGCCTCTCTATTATTTGTGAATAAATACATGGATTAGAGAGAAAAAAAATATATATATATATATATATATATATATCATTTTTTGGGGAGCACCGAAGACCCATTTTGAGCCAGGAAAACCCCTGCAATTTGTATGATCCGTGGGCCTTTTGCCATTGTAAATGCTATCCTTTCCCGGTTTTCTGCAACCTAGCTGCGCGCGCATCCTGAATGTTTACAAACATGAAATTGGTCTATACTAACTGAAATGTTTGGTGGCCATAGCAACAGTAACTCAGTGAAGCCCACAGGATCATTCAAAATGCCAGGAAAGTGTAGGTTTAACAATGCTTGGTTACAAAGTGAAAAGTACATGTCATGGGTTACATTGAAGGTATACTGTATGCCTTCGAATTCTCATTGTTAGTTTAAATACTACATTTTATCACTTTTTCATGTATACACTGAGATTTCACAAAATATTTGGTCATGGGAATTTGGTTAAAAGTCATGGAAAAGTCATGGAAATCCATTGGTCAAAATGTGTATGAACCCTGCTACTAGTGATACTACTACTACTGCACCTGCTGCTATATCATATGTCACTACTACAACTACTCACACATAATATTTGTTAAATTAATTTGCTTTCAGCTTGCGGGTATTTTCTCATTTCTGTATTTTCAGCCATTTAAAAAATGTATTTCAGATTTCAGCATTCCAACGCATTTTCAGCAGGAAATGCTCTTTCTAGTTGTGGGAACTATTGTTTTCCTGTTTCTCTTTATTCTTTCAACTTCTTAGTTCTTCCATATCGTTTAACTACCTTTGTAGTTTGTCCTGCATATTTTCACCGATTCATACAATTTTTGTATCAAAACGTTCAGCTCCTTCAGGAGATTTGTGCTATGACTTTTAGTATTTCTCACTTTTATACTTTTTTAAAATTTAAGGTATTTCTGCAAATTATTCTCCCATTAAAAGTAATGGTAGATTCTTTCAAATCATTAAAAAGCTTCCTCCTCTTTCAAACTTAACTACTTCAGCTTACTTTCAGCTAGAGACACCATTCAACCTATTCCCAAATGATTCAGCTTTTTCAAATATTAAGCCAATTTTGAATTATGACAGTTAAGGCCACGTTTACACATAGCCGGGTATTTACAGAAACAAATATTTCTGCCCCTCCGTTTAAAAAAATAACGTCGTACACACAAGATCGTTTTCAAAAAGGTTTCTGTTTACATGAACCTGCCTAAATACGCCCCCAGCGCCCTCATAGCTATGCCAAACCTGTAGGCGGCAGTGTAATGTAAAGGATAAAGCCATGCAAACCAATCAGAATTCTCAAAATCAATAACAACTACGAATAACACGATCGACTTTCAGGCGCGAGGTTCATTTGTTTGAATGACTCACAAATAAATGTAACGTGATGCACAAATGTATTTTGTGATTCACAAATGTAAAGCAATTCACAAATAAATGACCACCTTACATTACTACAAACAGGACGCTCACATGACGTGATGCATTTTTGGTCGCATATGTGACATTTGAGAACCTAAAACTCCGTTTAGCCTAGTGCACACGCAAACACAAAACAGAGTTTTCAGAAATCTCCACCTTAGCCGAGTTTTTAGAAATGATCGTTTTCCGTGATAAAACCTCAGTTTTCGTGTAAATGAAAGGCCAAACCGCATGAAAATATATGCGTTTTCTCTCCGTGTAAACGGGGTCTAAAATGTTTGCGAATGATGGCTGCTCCTTTTTTTATATTCAACTAAATTGTCAAACGAATTCCTCTACGTTCATATAGTTTAACTTACAGAAAATGTAGGAAAACATGTCCTCTTTCAGCCAATGTAACTACTTAAGGCCTAATTATGCTTCTGCGTTTTTCGAAAAACGCAGAGGAGGGAACGCCCTCGTCTCCGTGGAACGCCCTCTGCGTGCTCTCCGTCAGCCCTCGGAGAGCTTTCGACGGATTGACGTGCACCTCCTGAATTTTCTAACTATCCGTCGAAATTACGCAGAGCGACGGAGAGCGACGGAGACCCCCTTGGCTGTGATTGGTCCGTATTAAGAAGTCAGGGGCGGGGTTGCCGCTATGGGTTGCCGTGACCAACAAGACCAGGGGTGGGGAACGTCCGACCTGTGGGCCATATGCAGCCCGAAAAATCATTTGGTCCAGCCCGCCATGGCATTGCAGTGCAGGCACCATATTATTAGGTGCATTATTCGTTGGCAGCAGCACTATTTTAGTATGTGGAAGAGGACCGTGGAGGCGCTCAGCGTTGCGTTTGCCTTGCAAATCAAGCCCCAATACGTTGTTGGTTTGGGCTAAACCCGTAATGTTTACAACGTCTGGCTCCGCGCCTGATTAACACTCGGATCGATAAGCAGTCTCTAAAATGGTAGCAATATAAAAACATATACGATCCCTTTCCGTAATCATAATAACCCCCAGAAATGTTCACTGCACACCCAGTCAAAGCAGGCTGCCCTTCCAGCTAGCATCACAAACATCACCAAAGAGATCGAAGCAGTTTTTACAATTCATATTTCAGCTAAACAGTAGGCCTACATGTAAATCGGCATTTGAATTCAAATGTGAATGGCAGTGTAGTCGCTGAAACTGTGCATATTTTATTGATGAAACGGCTCATTTGTAAATTTGCTCCGAGTATTCGATAACCTATAGCTAGGATCGCAGTGCAGCGCCACCTACTCTTCTGGCGGTGAATTGTTTTCAGCACCCACAGCCTACGGAGAACTATAAACGAAGTTTATCCGTGTGTATCCGTGCGTATCCGTGAGCCCGCCTACCCGAAAACGGAGACGCAGAAGCATATTGAGGCCTTTAAGAGCTCACATTTACAGATTTCAGCTATGACCCTTGAAGCGAGAGCAGCCTTTCAAATTCTCTCACTAACTTCAATGGAGAGGTGGCTACAATTCGTCAGAGAAATTATAAAGTAGACGGTTTTTTTTAACTGCCGGTAGAGTCGTATTTTCTGACTGCACAGACAAATAAAGGACATCTCTCGTTTCGGCAGAGTCTTGGGTCTCAAAAAATTTCAGATTTTTTGATTGGAAGTATAGTTTTGCGTCTAGGTCAACTTGTTTGAGGTATGGGTCCTAGGTAAATGTTTGTTTTTCTCTCTGTAATTAGCTATCACAGCTGCGCGGTCACCGTGGTAATCAAACAGACATGCACCATGAACAATTTTGAAACTGCCAAACGAGTTGTATTTCTGACCGCACAGACACATAAAGGATATATAGTTTCGACAGAGTCTTGGGTCTCGGAAAATATCCTTAATTTTTGGACCGGACATATAGGTTTGCGTCTAGGTTAACTTGTTTGAGGTGTGGGTCTAGCTACATTTCGGTTATTGTCTCTTAAAATCGAGCTAGTGCGATGGCTCTCCATAACTAAAAACGGTTGGACTAAAGAATGTACAATACATTACAGCACAATACATGAACTGTCATCACCAGCTGCATCACGGGCACTGCACCTTCTATAATTCCAGACATCTGTGTGCCACCAATTCTATCAAGGGCTATCATTATCTATAGGCTAGTTCAAGTTATCAGTATGTGTGGCATCTTAACCACCCAATGCATCACGTGCACTGTGCACCGGTGGATATGGCAACAGGAACAATGTTCCTACAACTTTATAAAGGATGCATGTCTTAAAGAATATATTGTGCTGATTGATGTAACATATGTAACTTTTACATAGGAAAGGTGATCGAATGTTTTTGTGATTTGGAGCTGCATTGTTTTTAGTTAATTGACACGCTATTGCAATACCCCTTTATATCCACTAGTTGACGGTGTAACAGTATGTTCAGGTCAAAAAAGTTCTAGAGCACAGAAGGAGAGCATACGAAGAGCAGAGTTGTCGACACGAAGAAGAAGAATTCAAAGAATTCAGATATAATAATAGTTTTTTAGATCATGAAGTTACTTTCATTTGCAAACTAAGAATTAATGAGATAGGGAGTGAAAGCTACATTTTCTTTTGTTCTTTCATCCAATGTCTTCGGTAAGTTTTCTTTTTAACGTGACATCGTGGTGATATGTTGTAGCTTTATGGAAGGCCCAGTGGGCAAGTATTAAGTCGTCACCGTGTGCCAACCACGCGTAATTAACGCCGTCTTTGCATACAAAGTCGGCGTCTTTTTCGCCTCAAATTGAATCGTGTCACGTGACACGTTCAAAGCACGCGTCTAAATAAACGTGTGCTTTTTTGAGACGTGTCTAGCAAACCACACGAAATTAACGCCTGGTTTGGCTCAATCAGCGTCTGGTTTTCCAAAATTAAAGTCTGCTTGCTTGAATCTCCGATGGGAAATTATGACAACAATTGTAACAACATATAGTCGTATACGTAAGTATAGAAGGTCTAAGGATGCTCGTGCGAGCTACTATCAAATACAATGTTGGTTAGCTAGTTAGCTATGTGTATGAAGTTGGTGGTCACAATTGCAATACTGTATGAGGGGGTGCAGAGACAAATACATGCAGTAATATCAGACTGGCTGTCTGGCTTGGAGCTTTGTGAACTTCCCTTGCACTGCGATTGCGTTGCCTCAGTATTGTGCGCAATTTGGTTTCACTTCCAACATTCCGTAATGTAAGAGGCAAATGCGCAAAGGTAGTTGGTGGCGATATACAACTGTTGTTAGGCTGCTATTCAAGTCAAGTGTATTTTATTGACCTTTTCAATTATATATGGTTGTACATAATAACAACAAAGTTTAAATTTCAAGTCTTTTAATGTCAGATGCACAGTCCAACACAGGGTCAGACCGTGTCTTTCTGCTGTGTAGGCCCACTGATTTTAACTTGAGTTGAACGCTGTTAAACACTGCCATGGTCAGCAAACACTAGCCATGGCTCTACTTCAGAAAGGATACTGTTACAGCTGTCAATAGGACATTACCTGAATGACTTGTATTGATTGGGAGATTATGCCTGTTCTGATGATGGTATAAACCATGTTAGATGGTTGGCAATGGCTCCATGTACATTGTTTGGGTCTCCACTCTCTGTCTTCCGTTTCTGTGTCTTTGGTTCTGTTGCAGGATGGCAGGCAGGTAGAGGAGCTGTGATTGATGCAGGGGCACACCTGTGATCTGTGCCTCGGTCCTTAATAAGCTGGGCTCTAACAAGCTGGGTCCCTCCATTACTAGCAGGAACATCATCACTGTTTGCTTTTTAGTTTGCAATGATTCTCTAAACACTCTACACTTGCACTGATCCCACACCCATTCCCTACACTACTAATTTCCATGACCATCACATACAACCGTTTCTTTGTAAGCTCTTTTTATTGAATAAATACATTGTTATCCTTAATCATGTGGCTTGCCACTTCCTTCCTTTACTTCTGGAGCAATAAAGTATCAATCTAATCTTCCTATGAACCCAATTAACACAAAATATTGTACACTGCTAATCGTCAGCTAACTAAATGGTAGATGAATAGACTATCAAGCTTCATGTGGTATAGTCATGAACTAGCACTGTTCAAAGATGTCCAACCTAAGTTCTCAATGTCAGCAGAAAAACACGAAAGAGCAGAAACCTGCTCTCGCAATGTAGTGTTAGGCTACTAATAAGAAAAGGTTCAACTTTCATTGATATTCACAGTGCATGCTCACTAGAGATACTTTTCCATAACAAATAACGCAATGCGCCCTTTACTTTTATGAGGTGACCTGACGCTCAGGTCATTGACCCTTAGAGACACCATCTATATGGGTAACACAATTTTCATTATCTCCCTAATCACACGCTTATATGAAGGACCGACACTGGACAGGGTACTCATGTTAACAAGAGTAAGGACAAGACAAAGACTGGACACAAAACAGGAACCTAAAATACACAGAACCAAATGAGACACAGGTGGACATGATAATACGAACAAGAACTGAAACCACTCAACGAGACACAGGTGAAGACAATGGCAGACACAGGGACACAGTAGGGCAGGGCAAAACCAAAAACGGGGGCACGGCTGTGGCCGTGACATTATGCCTGCCCAAAGGTGGGTGACTGTATTATCCTAGACTCCATGTACTGTTTGAACTGTACATGGGTTGTGTGTATGGGCAGTTTCACGGTTATATCACAGGTGTGCCCCTGCAGCAATCACAGCTCCTCTACCTGCCTGCCATTCTGCAACAGAACCAAAGACACAGAAACAAAGACAGGGAGAGGAGACCCAAACAATGCACATAGAGCCAACAATTAACATGGTTTATGCCATCATCCGAACAGGCATAACCTCCTGATCACTACAAGTCATTCAGGTAACGGTAATGTCCTATTGACTCATACAGCTGTGAACAGTATCCTTTCTGAAGTAGAGAGATGGCTAGTGCCATGGCAGTGTTTAACAGTGTTCAACTCAAGTTAAAAGCAGTAGGCCTACATCTTACACAGCAGAAAGACAAATATTAATTTCAGGTGATCTGTACCCATTACGTGCCATTACAATCAGCCCTTGGCCCAGCAGCAGCTTGGGTAGGCCTGGTTCCACAGTAAAGTCCAGCTGCATGGCTGCTGCCAGAAGGTGACCTGAAAATTAGTTGGGCCTTTGGGACAACATAGATGATCTGTTAAGTATAAAGACAACAGTGTTTAAATGTGAAGTATTTCTGTCACCGTGGCTATGTATTTCACGTTTCTAGGTCTATACAAGGAAGATGACCGCTCAACAAATTGGCATCACAATATATTGGCACGAGAACATCACTTCATAACTGCTACCTCCAATCAACGTACATACTGTCCTGTCACTGAACATACTGTCCTGTCACTGTAGGCTACATACGTTTGCACTGGCACCAATTAGTGTTATATGTTGTTTTATATGGCATCATGGTCCTGGGGAAATAGGTTTAGTCCTATGGTCCTATAGATTGAGTATATTCTATTGTTTATTTATTTTTTATTTAGGAGGTTTATTATATTATATTTAGCTTGTCATAGGTGTAAACTTAGGCTACTTATATATGTCATGTTATGCCAGGTTGCTTTGTTATCTTGTCCTAAGAATGTCAGTGCCCAGTCTGACCCTGTGTTGGTCTATGCATCTGACATTAAAAGACTTGAACTTGAAACTCTGTTTCGTTTTTATTATGTACTACAACCATATATAATTGAAAATGGCAATAAAATACACTTGACTTGAATAGCAGCCTAACAACAGTTGTATATTGCCACAAACTACGTTTGCGCATTTTCCTCTTACATTAAGGAATGTTGGCAGTGAAACCAAATTGCGCACAATACTGAGGCAACGCAATCGCAGTGCAAGGGAAGTTCACAAAGCTCCAAGCCAGACAGCCAGCCTGATATTACTGCATGTATTTGTCTCTGCACCCCCTCATACAGTATTGCAATTGTGACCACCAACTTCATACAAATAGCTAACTAGCTAACCAACATTGTATTTGATAGTAGCTCGCACGAGCATCCTTAGACCTTCTATACTTACGTATACGTTGTTACAATTGTTGTCATAATTTCCCATCGGAGATTCAAGCAAGCAGACTTTAATTTTGGAAAACCAGACGCTGATTGAGCCAAACCAGGCGTTAATTAAACGTGTCACGTGACATGTTCAAGACAGCGTCTCAAAAAAACGCGTGCTTTTGACACGTTCAAAGCACGCGTCTAAATAAACGCTGCTTTTTTTGAGACGTGTCAGCAAACCACGCGTTTTTTAAGACGCATGCTTTGAACATGTCACGTGACACGGTTTAATTTGAGGCGAAAAAGACACCGACTTTGTATGGAAGTTGACGCAACGGTTCAATTTGAGGCGAAAAAGACGCCGACTTTGTATGCAAAGACGGCGTTAATTACATGTGGTTGGCACACGGTGACGTCTTAATACTCGTCCACTGGGCCTTCCATATAGCTTAGCCCTAGCATGGTCGAAATGAACATAATTGAATTTGAACGGTAATTTGACATGTCAAAAGCACGCGTTTTTTAAGACGCATGCTTTGAACATGTCACGTGACACGGTTCAATTTGAGGCGAAAAAGACGCCGACTTTGTATGGAAGTCGACGCAACGGTTCAATTTGAGGCGAAAAAGACGCCGACTTTGTATGCAAACACGGCGTTAATTACGTGTGGTTGGCACACGGTGACGTCTTAATACTCGTCCACTGGGCCTTCCATATAGCTTAGCCCTAGCATGGTCGAAATTAACATAATTGAATTTGAACGGAAATATATTTTGTTTAGAGTGGAAATCGAATGTATTTGAGAGAATTAGTTTCAAACCAATCGGAGAGATATATATATATATGTGAAGTTATAGTTTTGTATTTTATAGAAATGGTCAGAATATATTTTGCTAGTGTGTAACGTGCCAGATAACACGGGGTGATATTGTGCTGCTAGAATGAGTAACTACCTATTGTAAACAAATATACAAACGATTTATTTTACTTTGGGGCATGTTTTGCATTTAGATTAGCGTGGTTTTGTTGAACAAAATGCAAATTAGCAACAGTAAATTAGAGAACTGGCCGCATTTTGTAGTAGGGCCTTTTTGTTGTCTCTCGCTGTAGCATGGCTATGTTGCAGCGCTACCATGGGAAGGGATACAATTAGGGAAGATGATTTGTGTGATATTTGAAGTTGAGTTGATAACTAATATTGAACTCTGTTATTGTTGCTATGTGCAGATTGGTTTATACTCCAGTGTAATTGTGGATTGGATCGTATTGAAGCCCTGTCGTCATCCAGTGGATCCTGCTCCTGTCGCACGTGGACTTGGAGAGAAAGCAGATAGGACTGGGCCTTCAGGTTTTTCTTTTACATGAGATCTCCAACTTTAATTACTCTACCCGGGTAGTAGGTCTGCAGAAAATGTTCTACTTTTATTTTCTTAATGGACAATAACTCGAGTGCTTGACGCATTGCTCTTCAAAACACTACATCCAACACATACACGACATACTGATACTGATAATTGTGAATAAATCTGAAATGTTGAAACTGTATCTCTGTGTCCAGTATCATTCCTCCTAGAGCGTTCCTAGAAATACCAGCCATTCTTTAGTTGTTATTATTTTATATATATATTCTATAGAGATTGTTACAGAAATAATTAAGAGTGTTACATTAACATTATATATTGTGCTTATTAAAGTAATGTTTTATGAACTTGGAAGTTTGCTTAGGCTTAAACATTGTGTCTCACACACGGTGTGGGGAACAGGCTTTATTTTGTGTCCTAATCTCTTCATTTCAGGAGCAACCTTGAAGCCGGGCTGAGATGGCACCCGAGCGTGGGATGCGCCAGCAAGAACAAACTCCAGAGCATGAGAAAGCACAACCCTCTCAAAGTACTGCTAATCGGAACTGAGAACCAAATTTAGATGATTACTACGTCTCATCGTACCTAGTCAAGCAACAGTGGTGGGAAATCAACTTAGTTTCCATCAAAGGGTTAGAGTCCCTGAGGTTAGAGTCCTCGATCTGTGTTTTATGTGTCTCAAGGGTTTAAGTCCCTGTTTTATGTGTCTCAAGGGTTAAAGTCCCTGTTTTATGTGTCTCAAGGGTTTAAGTCCCTGTTTTATGTGTCTTAAGGGTTAGAGTCCCTGTTTTATGTGTCTCAAGGGTTAGAGTCCCTGTTTTATGTGTCTCAAGGGTTTAAGTCCCTGTTGTATGTGTCTCAATGGTTAGAGTCCCTGTTTTATGTGTTAATGTATTGTACATTCTTTAATTGGTGGGGCTGGCTGATCAGGACGAGGAGGCTGTGGTTGGCCCGGGCTATGTTGATTGATCTCTGGTGTTTTCAGAGATCAAAAGAGGGATTAAAGAATGTACAATACATTACAGCACAATACATGAACTGTCATCACCAGCTGCATCACGGGCACTGCACCTTCCATAATTCCAAACATCTGTGTGCCACCAATTCTATCAAGGGCTATCATTATCTATAGGCTAGTTCAAGTTATCAGTATGTGTGGCTTCTTAACCACCCAATGCATCACGTGCACTGTGCACCGGTGGATATGGCAACAGGAACAATGTTCGTACTACTTTATAAAGGATGCATGTCTTAAAGAATATATTGTGCTTATTAACATTATATATTGTGCTTATTAAAGTAATGTTTTATGAACTTCGAAGTTTGCTTAGGCTTAAACATTGTGTCTCACCCCAATGTGGGGAACAGGCTGTATTTTGTGTCCTAATCTCTTCATTTCAGGAGCAACCTTGAAGCCGGGCTGAGATGGCACCCGAGCGTGGGATGCGCCAGCAAGAACAAACCCCACAGCATGAGAAAGCTCACCCCTCTTTGTATCATTTTGTATTACTGTATAATATATCCTGAGACAGGGACAAATAGCCAGTTGGACTTCGTGAACCAGCCCGAACACTGTTGTGGGTAGGGAAACGTAGACAACCCCAGAGCTCTGTACTGTTGATTTCCAACGGCTGCATTAAAGCTGATATTATCGGACCTCTGCGACTCCAGACCACTCTTTCTAGAACACAGACTTGTGTCATTGAAAACTAGCATTACATAGGCCTATTGGAATAGACACAAATAATTTCAGTCCTTCAACTTCCACAATCGACCAAATTGGCTAAACAAGGTATGTACATTGAGCTTTAAGTGTACATAATCTAGCTAGATTTCCCAGAAACTGCAAAAATCGAGGCTCAAGACTGTCATAGCTGACCGTCACTAACAGCCAAACCGGGGATGGGGTAGCTAGCGTTAACTAAGTATTTGCTGCATCTGGCGTTAATCCTAGGAACAAACGCTTCGTAACTAGAACATTTTTACTTTTAATTGACGATATTGAACACAGATGTTAAGTAACTTGTCTTTACTCTAAACATCTTCTCCGTTTTCAATTTGAAGCAGTACCTAGTTTACTGCAGGAAATCTCCCAATGCATCCTCTCTCTAGCTTTGCTTCGGCTAAAGTCAGATGGATGACAATGCATGCATTGTTCACGCCTACGGTGTTCACAGTCTGAACAAATACCACTTTCACACACTTGCATGAAATGATCCGCTGGTTAGATGTAGCATGATCTTATTTAATACCCACAATACTGTAGTTCAGCTTTTTGCAGCAGCAGCTTTTAAACCTGAGTTCGAGTAGCTTTTGCAGTTGCACAACAAAGTCACGTAATGTGACAAGATTGAATTAAAAAGTATAACAAACTCACCAGGGACAACGGCAACATCGGCAACCTTGCACCATGGAATATTATTTTTATGTCATCTTTAAATTCAGTGTCTGAACAGGACTGGGTGTGAAGGCACACGTGATTAGTTTCTCCTCCACCTTGAACCTAGAACCTAGATTCTAGGTTATAAATGTTGCCAATGACCAACAGTTGCTACGTTACAAGGAACCAATCCGATTGGCCAACGCTCTTCACTGTTCCACTGTCCTTCCACAAGTACTTTCCAGCTCTGAAAAGAGTTCCAGCAACAACATTTCTGCTAATTTTTCCCTTTTCTCAACTTAATTAGCATTTTAAGGTGACTTCATTTTATAAGGATTATAATTCATCTCCCATCTCCTTTAAACCTTCTACTTTTTCTGCTAGGATTTATAACTTTTTTTCAGCCATTTAATCAATTGTGCCTTTTTTCCCAGCATGTTCAAGTCATTCCAGTGCTGTCCTTTTACCTTCAAATTTGTTCAACCCAGACTTCAGCAACTGGTTTTCTGCTAAATGTTCACATTTTCCTGCAGCTCATCTTTCTGAATTTTTCCCCTTTGTGTTTTGCATTTTTCTTCTTTATTTCTTCTCTTTTCTGCCTTCATCTTGCTCCAGGTCCTTTCAAGAATACATTTCACAGTACTTAACTTTCTGCAATTTTTTTTAATTCTTCTGAATTATTTCTCTTTTTGCATTTTTCTTCTCTTTTCTGTAGTTTTATACCTTCGTCCAGCTACAGCCCCTTTCGAAATACCTTTCGGGTGCTTCAGCTTATAACTTTCTACTAAATGTTCACAATCTTCAGCTTTTGTAGCATGGTCAGCTATCCCCATTCAGGATTTCAGCATTCTCACTGCTGTTTCGCAGGAACAGCCGTTTCTAGTTATTATTATTTTTGCCCCCCTAAGCCTCGGTCAATATTTGGACTACATAGAAAACGTCGGTGTCAAAAGTTACGAAAGGTCACGAAACACGCGTGACTACCTTTAGCAGAACATTAGTTTAGCAGCTTGTTAACTTCTGGGAGATAGCTAGGCTAACTATAGCTTTAACGCTACTGCAAGACAGCTGCAGAAACGCCACAAGCAAAGAGGCCAGGGGGATAACTATTTACTAATTTTACTTTGTGATATGAAACACAATTGTGAAGTGTAATGTACAATATAAGCTGATATTATTGAGGAACTACATCTACTTTCAGAAACAGTTAGTCTACTATTTCACTGAAGCATTAGCATCATGACATTAGCCTATGTTGCCCGGGCAACACATACTGCAGCGGTCTATGATGCATGTTTTCAATCGTTAAAATAAACATTCCACACAAATACATTTTCATTGTACGATTTATTATGACATTAGATTACAAGTAAACAATTTGTTGGTGAAATTATCATTACCTGTGGTTTCAAACCAGTACTGCAACGCTGTAGCCTACGCGAGACACTATGTAGCTAACAAAAACATCCACAGCTGCGACAGAACATGTTCGGCACTCCCTTAAATCAAAAGTATTTCAATAGGTGAAACTATCTGACTACTAACTCGAACTTCATTGCCACAGCCTAAATTTGTCAATCTGTTCATGAAAAAAATATTACATTTCAGCCTAAACCGTACAACGGAACGTTACATCGAATTTAACCAACGCAATCGCTACCAAGACGAACACTGTAGTATACAATTTACCGGGAAAGGTTCTCCACAAAGGGCTATACCCAGCTAACAAGGGACGTCCTGGGGACGTTCCTATTTGGTCCTCTATAGGTTATACCGTGACGTGGCATATTGAGATTGAAGTTAAAAGTATACAAAACTCACCAGTGACGACGACAACATCGGCAACCCTGCACCATGGATTATAATTTTGATGTCATCTTTAAATTCAGTGTCTGAACAGGACTTGGGTGTGCACACATGATTAGTTTCTCCTCCACCTTCAACCTGAACCTAGATTCTAGCTTCGCTGACAATGAATGTTGGTTACAAGAAACAAGGAACCAATCCGATTGGCCAATGCTCTTCATCACTATATTTAAGAGCTAGAAAACTATTTCCGGCTCGAATTTGATGGGGTTGAATTTTTAAAGATCATTTTGTTGGGGCTCGAATTTGATTAACCTGAATTTTATTTTACATTGAAATATATTCAGATGAGAATTCAGTGTTGTTTAAATTTCAAAGTATTCGATGCCTTTTAAAATTCAAAACATTATGGCACTGATGCTTCCATACATAAGAATCTTAAGAAGTGTACAAGTGTAACTCATACTAAGGGGCGAAAAATGTAAAAGATTTAGAATGAAATAAAATATAAAATGGCTATAGTACAAATAGGGCAACATAGTTCAATATGGCAATATTGAACCTTCATACTGCTGACATACTTTTGTCTGCTATGATCTTGTTAACTTCAAACTTTTTTCAGTGTCTTTCATTCTTTAATACTTTTAACGCTTAAACATTTATGAAAGTCAATAAGATACTCTTTTCATCACCCTTTTTTTCTCCTTTTTCAACAGTAAAAAAATATCGCAATGCATAACAATGACAGATATAGGCCTACTTTTAATACTTTTTCTGACCATTTTGTTTTAAAAGCACATACCTCTTTAAAAATCTTTGTAAAACCTTCTTTGTTATTCAAGCCATCAAAACAAAATAGTTTCAATTGCATTCAGCAAACACACACATTTTCTTTAGGAAATGTACCTTTCTAGTTTATAGCTATAATACCATTTGATAATCAATTTGTGTAAATATATCTTCAACTTATTGTGTTTTTAATAGTGTTTTTTTGTGTAGTTGGCTAGTTTAGAGTAATTTAGCGCATTTCTGTGAAGATGGGCCACCCGAAGGAAGGACAGAATATTACGTAAATATGTTTTAATACAAACTTTAGCTCTACTATCTACAGTATGTATTTGTATGTTTATCCAATGTGAAATAGCCATATCGAAAACGAATGTATATAAATTTCTAGCCAATTTTAGTTGGCACTGGTTTTCTAAGTCAGCTAAATTGAGACGTTATATCGTCTTAATTTGTAGCTACTAGTAGGCCTACTAGTAGCATTAACAATGTCATCGATAGCACTAACGCTAGCTCTAAATAGGATGCCTACACACTAGTGGTGTCGTCCCTTTAAGTATACAGAAAATACAAAACAGCTGAAGCTACTTTTGGACAGGTGAAGTCTACAGCTCTAGTCAAGTAGCTTTAGAGTGGCAAGCTACGATTTGACAGTTAGACTAGAGCTACAGTACGTAGCTAGTACAACAATGAACCAAGACGTTTTGCAAGAAAAGTATCAGAATGACAGTTAACGTCAGCTTTTTGTGAAATTTGACACACTCATTAAGGACAGTCCCTTTTATACTTACACCAAGTTTCATATTTCCCATTGCACAACCTGACCTCATAGTCTATTCGTAACATAGTGTACGCCTTTCTGTGTCCCTTGATTTCGTATACTATGTTACGAAAAACCGAACCACAAGGTGGCGCTTCACCCGAAATGTCACCTAAAATGTGTGTAGCTTATTGTAAATTAATATTCAAATACTGCATTCATATCCACAATAAAAATTCTACAAATATAAAATATATATTACTGTACAATATTTACATATTGCTCTCTTATTCTGAGGTGCTTTGCGAGCACCCGTTTGTGGCATTTTAACGGGACGGATCTTCGATCTTGGGACACCACCGGATAGAAAATCAGGAAATGACGTACACGAATGAAGACAGTTCGTGTAACTTCGGCTCTTTATCAGAACATGACGTAACCAAATGAAGAGAGTTCGTCTAACTTCGGCTCTTTAAATCGATTTTAATTGGTTTGAGCGTTTCCATGGCATTCAGAAATACAACCGCGCAAATCGCAATTGATCTGAAATGGATGAGCCGGCATCACACAAAACAGGTACTTTAAGTAGCAAGCTTTGTCAAAATATGTTTATTTTATTGCTAGAATTATGTCGTTTTTGAAGTCAGACGTTGTTTGTAATGCAATTTGTTTGCGAGTTGTTAATGAGTGATAAGGCCATCCGAGTTCTCCTTGATGCTACTAGCTAGTACTAGTAGCTAACGTGGTTTGTTAGTGGGTTCATGCTAACGTTGTTTGTTAACTTTTTGCATTCAGTTACATGAAGGAACCTCTATCTTTATTACATGCTTAAACATATCCAATGTTTATCAATGTTTATTTATGACTAGACCACCCTCAAATAACAAAGCAGAACAGCTATTTATCAGCCTGCCTTTCAGGTCCACACCCCAGCTACACTAACCCCTGCTCTGCTTCCAGCGCTGGTCCCAGCCTCCTGCCACTAACCCCTGCTCTGCTTCCAGCGCTGGTCCCAGCCTCCTGCCACTAACCCCTGCTCTGCTTCCAGCGCTGGTCCCAGCCTCCTTCCACTAACCCCTGCTCTGCGTCCAGCGCTGGTCCCTGCCTCCTGCTCTGCATCCAGCGCTGGTCCCGGTCTCCTGCCACTAACCCCTGCTCTGCTTCCAGCGCTGGTCCCAGCCTCCAGCTCTGCATACAGCGCTGGTCCCAGCCTCCTGCCACTAACCCCTCCTCTGCATCCAGCGCTGGTCCCAGCCTCTTGCCACTAACCCCTCCTCTGCATCCAGCGCTGGTCCCAGCCTCCTGCCACTAACCCCTCCTCTGCTTCCAGCGCTGATCCCAGCCTCCTGCTCTTCATACAGCGCTGGTCCCAGCCTCCTGCCACTAACCCCTCCTTTGCATCCAGCGCTGGTCCCAACCTCCTGCCACTAACCCCTGCTCTGCATCAAGCGCTGGTCCCAGCCTCCTGCCACTAACCCCTGCTCTACTTCCAGCGCTGGTCCCAGCCTCCTGCCACTAACCCCTGCTCTGTTTCCAGCGCTGGTCCCAGCCTCCTGCTCTGCATCCAGCGCTGGTCCCAGCCTCCTGCCACTAACCCCTCCTCTGCATCCAGCGCTGGTCCCAGCCTCCTGCCACTATCCCCTGCTCTGCATCCAGCGCTGGTCCCAGCCTCCTGCCCTGCATCCAGCGCTGGTCCCAGCCTCCTGCCCTGCATCCAGCGCTGGTCCCAGCCTCCTGCCACTAACCCCTGCTCTGTTTCCAGCGCTGGTCCCAGCCTCCTGCTCTGCATCCAGCGCTGGTCCCAGCCTCCTGCCACTAACCCCTCCTCTGCATCCAGCGCTGGTCCCAGCCTCCTGCCACTAACCCCTGCTCTGTTTCCAGCGCTGGTCCCAGCCTCCTGCTCTGCATCAAGCGCTGGTCCCAGCCTCCCGCTCTGCATCCAGCGCTGGTCCCAGCCTCCTGCCACTAACCCCTCCTCTGCATCCAGCGCTGGTCCCAGCCTCCTACCCTACTTCCTGCTCTAGCCCTGTTTTGTGTACAGTTCTGGTACCATCAATTAATACTAAACTTTATTTTGGCACGAGGGATCATCAACTCTTATAATAGTTTTTATGGCTTGACTCAGGAGGTTAGTTTTGAACGAATTTAGTAGGGGTGGGAATCTTTTGGTACCTCACGATTCGATTCTTGGGGTCACGATTCTCAATTTTTTTTATTCACTATTTTTTTCATTTGTAATCAAATTTTGATTCAATATATGCTTACATTTTGATTCCAGTTTGCTGTTTAGTGTTACTTGTTTCTATTTGACTGTGATAGGCAGTTAAGTGTTGAAAAACAAATTCCTAATGCATCAAAACCTTGACATTTATTGTTTTTCTTGCAATTTAGTAAACTCAGTGTCCAAAAAATTAAATATATATATATATTTGTGAATTGACTGAATCGTTATTCGTTATATCTTTGACTTACTGTGTTGTTTTTCAGAATGATATAGAAATGGAGGTGGTCAGCTTCGCAAACAGCCATGAAGAAGCAGGGGAGACCTTCACCAGCAGCTCTGCAGCAACATCAACCTAATAAAGCATCATTTTTTACATTCATGTCCAATTATTTAACCCTACTTAACATGTGTGTAACCTGACCAAGCTATTCCTAATAGCCTAGTTGGGGTTACAAATATTCTAGGTTCTATTAAGATCCTTTTAAACTATGTGCAAGACCACAGTGACAAAACACATCAATACAACACAGGTATAAGCATTACATTACATTTACATGTATTCATTTAGCAGACGCTTTTATCCAAAGCGACTTCCAAGAGAGAGCTTTACAAAGTGCATAGGTCACTGATAATAACAACAAGATTGCCCCAAAACACTGTGGGCAGCCAAACATGAAGCATACATTGTGAACAACCAAAAATAAGTGCCATGGGGAAGAACCATAAGAGCATGTAGTTAAACAACAATTTAAATCAGTTACCACTAACCAACAAGAGCAACAAGTCTCTAAGCAAGAGTCATTGTGATCCTTGAGGAAACTAAGATCGGGTCCAGCAAACCATTCCTAAGTCCCGTTGTACTCCCGGAACAAGTGCGTCTTGAGCCTCTTCTTGAATGTGTCATTCAGACAGTCAGTGTCTCGGATGGAGGTGGGGAGTTGATTCCACACTGGGGGGCCAGACAGGAGAAGAGCTTATGTTGGGACCGGGCGGTGAAACCACCTGGCGGTTGTCTGAAGAAGACTGTAGGTGGCGGGTGGGGGTGTAAGGCTGCAGGAGAGACTTGATGTAGTCGGGTGCAGTTCCGTTCACTGCTCGGAAGGTCAGTACCAAGGTCTTGAATCTGATGCAGGCTGTGACGGGTAGCCAGTGGAGGGAGATGAGGAGCTGGGTAACATGGGAGCGTCTGGGTAGATTGTAGACCAGGCGGGCCACTGCGTTCTGAATCCTCTGGAGAGGGCGGGTTGCGCATTCTGGGAGACCAGTGAGCAGCGAGTTGCAGTAGTCCAACTTGGAGAGAACAAGTGCTTGGACGAGCAGCTGGGTGGAGTGCTCGGACAGGTATCTCCTGATCTTCCGGATGTTGTAGAGGGTGAATCTACACGACCGGGAGACTGCAGCAATGTGGGCTGTGAGTGAAATACAGTGAATAATTGGGGTAAGTTAAACACAGCCTTTCAATATCATAACCCTAGTATCAACAGGGACTCAACAACGCCACCTAGAATCCCACATTTTGGGCTAAAAGTCCACATTCAGATGTCCATATTTCACATCAGGAACCGAGTAGAGCCTTCAGACTGGTATTTTGTTACTCCCCTGATCAAGACCTTTCCAATGATGTATTTGGTGTAGTCGTATGACAACATTAAAATTTTCACCCTGTTGGACTAGACCTTGTGTCGGGCGTACATTTCACAGAGACATGAAAGGGTCAAATGCATAAAATTGTATTTTGTGTACATAATGGCTAAATTCCTTAATGATACCTTTTTTTAAACTTACTTTTATTGTTAAGGATTTAACATGGGGCCAAATACAACTTTTACACAAATGTACAATACAAATATGGTGTTGCAGTCACACATGCAGTTTTGGTCCAAAATTAGGGTTAGGGTTACAGTTCCTTTTAAGGTACATAGTCATGGTTTGGTACAGTGAATAATTGGGGTAAGTTAAACACAGCCTTTCAATATCATAACTCTAGTACCAATAGGGGCTCAACAGCGCCACCTAGAATCCCACATTTTGGGCTAAAAGTCCACATTCAGATGTCCATATTTCACATCAGGACCGAGTAGAGCCTTCAGACTGGTATTTTGTTACTCCCCTGATCAAGACCTTTCCAATGATGTATTTGGTGTAGTCGTATGACAACATTTAAATTTTCACCTTGTTGGAGTAGACCTTGTGTCGGGCGTACATTTCACAGAGACATGAAAGGGTCAAATGTGTGGAAGAAATTGGGATTTCCTGTGTGCTTACATTATACACTAATCATAGAACTAGTCATTGGATACTAGTTAGTATGTTCTCATGTAAGCTTGCTATTAATAAGTGTAGATTGTGCCTTTGTGTCAGGGTTAATAGATGTTTGGGGTCAGGAGAAAGTACCGGCTAAAGGTTCCTTGTCATGGTTACAAGGAGAGCTCCACCAATGAACTCTCTGGTCTGAGAGTTGTCATGTGTTGGGATCAGTGAATCTCTTTCTCTGAGACTGTTGTAACGTCATTACTGCCTGACTGTCACTATCTATGTTTACATTATTGTACCCTATAAAAGATGGTCCTCCGGCCTTCAGAGCTGGGAAGAGACGTGATTGAGACCTAAGCCTGGTGTTTTATTGTCAGAGGTCTGGTTTTCTCTCCCAATCTGCAGATTGATAAATACTTATTGAAATCCAGAACTCAATTGAACTTGGTCACTCCGTTTATGAAGAGACAGATAAAACACTTTCTTCATCAAATGCATAACATTTTATTTTGTGTACATAGTAGCAAAATTCATTTTTCATTTTTACTTACTTTTATTGTTAAGGGGCTAAATACAACTCCCCGCCTGCGATTTTGTATTTAGACCAGTATTGACACTCTTCACAGGAATGTCGGAACCACTTTCAAAGATGATGATGTTAAATAATGCTAGGTGACGGTTGCATATAAAGGCAGTAAAATTTTGACTTGTCGAGTATTGATCAATTATGGCTTGTATGTATATTTTAATTTTAATTGTTGACAAATATGTTTAAAATAATGAATTTAAAAAGAAAACTAGGCCTACATTTCACCTCACGTCATAATGGAGGCGCCTGGATGGAGTAGTCCGCTATTAGATACAGTGAACCCTCAATGACTAATGGATCATGGTAAAACATCTTTCTTTGGTATTGCTAATAGGCCCTTTTTTCGCCTAAACAAAAGAGGAAAGACTGAAAGGAAATTAATGATTATTTAAAGTTCATAATAATAAATCTTTACTTTAACACAAACACATAACACAAATAGGTTAGAGGGTGATGGTTGGGTGGTGAGGGTGGAGCTGTGAAGAAAAATAAGCTGAGGGCACCTAAATCAACAGCTCTGTATCATCAACATTTTACTAACAATTTATTCCAAAATGTATTTAATACAATTATTTATACAATTATTATATAGTATTTTAGGCTATATTAGCTTATTATATAGACTGTTGGCATCCAGGGCGTGTCTTCCAGAGGGCGCTCTAAAGGGGCGTCTGCTGCTCTCTCTCTCCCTGTCCTCAACACACATGCACAGATAATCAAAACAAATGCATTATTTCACATACACACTGTTTCTCTTATACACACACACAGGCTGGGACCAGCGCTGGAAGCAGAGCAGGAGGCTGGGACCAGCGCTGGAAGCAGAGCAGGGGTTAGTGGTAGGAGGCTGGGACCAGCGCTTGATGCAGAGCAGGGGTTAGTGGCAGGAGGCTGGGACCAGCGCTTGATGCAGAGCAGGGGTTAGTGGCAGGAGGCTGGGACCAGCGCTTGATGCAGAGCAGGGGTTAGTGGCAGGAGGCTGGGACCAGCGCTTGATGCAGAGCAGGGGTTAGTGGCAGGAGGCTGGGACCAGCGCTGGATGCAGAGGAGGGGTTAGTGGCAGGAGGCTGGGACCAGCGCTGTATGCAGAGCAGGAGGCTGGGACCAGCGCTGGAAGCAGACCAGGGGTTAGTGGCAGGAGGCTGGGACCAGCGCTGGAAGTAGAGCAGGGGTTAGTGGCAGGAGGCTGGGACCAGCGCTGGATGCAGAGGAGGGGTTAGTGGCAGGAGGCTGGGACCAGCGCTGTATGCAGAGCAGGAGGCTGGGACCAGCGCTGGAAGCAGAGCAGGGGTTAGTGGCAGGAGGCTGGGACCAGCGCTGGAAGTAGAGCAGGGGTTAGTGGCAGGAGGCTGGGACCAGCGCTTGATGCAGAGCAGGGGTTAGTGGCAGGAGGTTGGGACCAGCGCTGGATGCAAAGGAGGGGTTAGTGGCAGGAGGCTGGGACCAGCGCTGTATGAAGAGCAGGAGGCTGGGATCAGCGCTGGAAGCAGAGGAGGGGTTAGTGGCAGGAGGCTGGGACCAGCGCTGGATGCAGAGGAGGGGTTAGTGGCAAGAGGCTGGGACCAGCGCTGGATGCAGAGGAGGGGTTAGTGGCAGGAGGCTGGGACCAGCGCTGTATGCAGAGCTGGAGGCTGGGACCAGCGCTGGAAGCAGAGCAGGGGTTAGTGGCAGGAGGCTGGGACCAGCGCTGGAAGCAGAGCAGGGGTTAGTGGCAGGAGGCTGGGACCAGCGCTGGAAGCAGAGCAGGGGTTAGTGTAGCTGGGGTGTGGACCTGAAAGGCAGGCTGATAAATAGCTGTTCTGCTTTGATATTTGAGGGTGGTCTAGTCATAAATAAACATTGATAAACATTGGATATGTTTAAGCATGTAATAAAGATAGAGGTTCCTTCATGTAACTGAATGCAAAAAGTTAACAAACAACGTTAGCATGAACCCACTAACAAACCACGTTAGCTACTAGTACTAGCTAGTAGCATCAAGGAGAACTCGGATGGCCTTATCACTCATTAACAACTCGCAAACAAATTGCATTACAAACAACGTCTGACTTCAAAAACGACATAATTCTAGCAATAAAATAAACATATTTTGACAAAGCTTGCTACTTAAAGTACCTGTTTTGTGTGATGCCGGCTCATCCATTTCAGATCAATCGCGATTTGCGCGGTTGTATTTCTGAATGCCATGGAAACGCTCAAACCAATTAAAATCGATTTAAAGAGCCGAAGTTAGACGAACTCTCTTCATTTGGTTACGTCATGTTCTGATAAAGAGCCGAAGTTACACGAACTGTCTTCATTCGTGTACGTCATTTCCTGATTTTCTATCCGGTGGTGTCCCAAGATCGAAGATCCGTCCCGTTAAAATGCCACAAACGGGTGCTCGCAAAGCACCTCAGAATAAGAGAGCAATATGTAAATATTGTACAGTAATATATATTTTATATTTGTAGAATTTTTATTGTGGATATGAATGCAGTATTTGAATATTAATTTACAATAAGCTACACACATTTTAGGTGACATTTCGGGTGAAGCGCCACCTTGTGGTTCGGTTTTTCGTAACATAGTATACGAAATCAAGGGACACAGAAAGACGTACACTATGTTACGAATAGACTATGAGGTCAGGTTGCATTGCACCACTCTAGCGCCACCAATGGGTCAAAGTTGGACTTTTGTTTCCACGCGCAACTTTTGAACCGTATGACTGATTTTCAAAAATGAGGTACCGGATTCCCTGGATCAAGACGAGTTCAACACACTCGATGACGTCAATTTCCAGTTATATAGATTTTCCACAATTTCCGGTTTTATCAAAAACCTTTGAAAGCCTACTCCTCCTACAAATTCCAATCTTCCCCAGAATTGGCACACATCAGACTGAGCAACCCTCACTCAGGCATTACTTTTATCAACAAAGCAACCAAACAGGAATTTGGATCAAATCTCAGCAGATCTCTGAGATATCAACACCACACTTGGTATATCGGTTGAAGACACTACAATATGTTACCATGTGAAAAGGCAACTGCATATCTCTAAAAATGATTGATATTAAAGCAAATCAAAGTTATCGCTGACGCTAAAATAATGCTGTACACATCAGCCAGTCAAAAACTGATACTTCAATTCAATCTCAAGTTCATATGAAGACTCTTGAGAATGTTTAGTACACAAAACTGAGAAAAAGTTGACTGTAAGATGAAAAGTAGATTTTTGGTGAATATTTGAAAAATGCTAGCTGGGATAATTTCTAGCGAAATTTCGAATAAAATGTCTCCCCTCTTCCTCTGCGTGCGTGCTCCCCATTCTCACACACTCAGCCTTTCCCTAGACACACTGCGCGAGCTTGGCAAGTATGGAACGCCGATTTAGTCAAAATTAAATAAATAAATAGATCTGTAAATAAATATATAATTATATAATATAAAAAATAAATCCTAAAATAAAAAAAATATGGAAATAAATGTATTTATTTCAAAATGACGTTTTTGTAAAGACAACGTTTATTTATTTAATGGGACTTTTATTTCCTAATGCCACATTTATTTATTTTATGAGACACTCCACATTTATGTGTGAGACACTCCACATTTATTTCCACATATATTACCACTCCACATTTATTACCACTCCACATTTATTATCCCTCCACATTACCCCTCCACATTTATGCAATCAATCACATGCAAACGAGAGGGGCGTGGTTATCTTCAGACCAACGCATGCTGCACAAGATCGAAGGCAGATAGGGACCTATGATAGGGACACCTAGATTCGGTAGATAAAGGAAGACATGGTGTCAGGAAATAAAAGTCCCATTAAATAAATAAATGTTGTCTTTACAAAAACGTCATTTTTAAATAAATACATTTATTATTGATATATTTATTGCCATCTTTTTTAATGTTAGGCTTTATTTCATAGCCATATTGATATATTTATGTATTTATATATTTATTTACAGATTTATTTATTTAATTTGGACTAAATCGGCGTTCCATAGGCAAGACGCACACACATCATTTGAGGAGATTTTGGGCTGACCAAGCCCCCCACTCAACATTAAGGCCTTTGCCTTTAGCAAAGGCCTTAATGTTGGTTGATGGTCTTGCATTTCCGATTTTGTATGCAATGGTAAAAAGTCATCCAAATCCTAAAACATTGATAGTATAGGCTATGAGTAACTACCAAACCACAAATGACCCACCATTATCCATAGGTGGCGCTACAGGCCACAACCTGATGCACAAAGATACAAGGCTTTCTAGAATGGATAGGCTCACCAAGCCCCCTCCCTACACTTCGTGGCTTGAATTAAAGGCCCTGGTGGATCTTGATGGTATCCCATCAGTCATTTTCCAGCATTTATTTTTCTATACAGTTACAATTTGTCAAGAATATACATTTTTCAATAGTTCGCAATGTTTGGAGGAATCCGCCATTACTGCTTGCAGTTATATTGTTATTGATGGTTTTATTATCATTCTAGTACCATGGGAGTCAATGGCAGCCCCTAGACCCCTTCGATAACTTTTTGTGAAATTTGGCACACTCATTAAGGGCAGTCCCTTCTATACACCAAGTTTCATGTCTCCCATTAGACCACTCTAGCGCCACCAATGGGTCAAAGTTGGACTTATGAAGCTTCGCGTAAGTTCAGTCAGGCAAGACCGATCCCTGCACTCGGGTTTAATCGTAGTGTACACTATTCACTCCCCCCGTTAAGATCGCCCTTCCTTCCACTCGTCCCTGGTCGGGCGGTCACTGGGGTTCAGCTTGATTAGCGCTCCCGCCTAACAATCAATGGCATCACATGATCCGTGCCTTTTAAATAAGATTCTCTCCCTGTGTAGTTTGTCCATGCTATCAAGTGCGCGATGCTGCATGTTCGTGCTGGCTGGACCTTCCACTCTTTCTATGTCACTCGCTTGCTGTTTTGGGGCGATGTCGGATTCGGAGCTGGACCTGTTGTTGAGGCCGTCCGGTTTTGGGTTCCACGCCCGTTTTCCGGCGTGGCTTGCTGCTCGCCAGGGCTCCGAATGCTCGGTCAAGTCGGGGCTTCAATGTATAATGCAATATCGTTGACGAATAAAAAGTAGACTAAATGTAGTTTACAAAACAAAAACAAGACGAAATGTTATAACGTTATTTCGTCTCGTTTTGTCGCGTTATTATAAATAGCTAACTCATGAGGCTGTGCTCAATGTGTCTCATTTTAACCTTATCTTTAGACGTTAAAGGTAAACCTTAGCTACGTTAGCTACTGAGCTGAGACCGACTGAGACTCTGAGACAAACGTGTATGACTAGCGTATGTGTTTGTTTGTGAGAGAGTGTAAAGTGGGTTACCATGTGTGTACTGTGTGTGTGCGTGTGCATTTGTATGAGAGAGTGTAAAGTGGGTTCTTAGTTCCTACCTGACTGACTGCATGTGTACTAAGCATCCCTTGTTGGCCAAATAGTGTAGCTCGTTTTGTCATTCACATAGCAATCACACTGAACTGAATTTGGCATCAACAACATGACTTTGAATACCTTATTCTAGACCCATACATTAAACAAATGGTTTTGGCATTAACATGCCTCCGGAGACTACTGCTTAGACTACTTCTGTTTTGATTAAAAATACACTAAAATGCAATTTTCATTCACTTAAACTAGACTAAATGTCATCAGGTTGACTAAAACTCGTCAAAAATAGTCATGGATAAGTCTGACTAAAATAAGACTAAAATGCTCAGACTTTTAGTCGACTAAAACTTGACTAGACTAAAAAGAGTATGAACGTGACTAAAACGAATAAAAACTAAAATGACAGCTTCACACAAAGACTAGACTAAAATTAAAACAGGCCGCCAAAAACAAGACTAGGTGGACGGATTCGATGCGTAGGACTAATTGACGTTGATTGGGGATCCCGTTTACGGTAAGGTAAGATGTGTATGTACACCAGGGTTTTCAGCGGTGCTGCGCTGTGCGTTTTTCGTAACTTGGTTTAGGGTTTTTCAGGTCGACATAATGGATCTGCCCGGTGCTCAAACCCTGCCCTGAATTCCTGACTCTAGCTTTGGGTGCACACGGAGAAGCTGCTGCAATTTCAGTGGAAGCATTCCATAGTTTCGGTGCATTCCTGGTGGATATTGTTGTTCATCAGTAGCTAGGCTATAATTGTTTGACATTGCTGCTTCCTCTCGACTGGGTCCAAATGGTCGGATTTGGCGTTGTGCTGCAATGATCGATTCCAGCAAACTTCTCGGATCAGCTTCTACTGTCACGCTTTTAACGAGTGTGTTTCCGAATATTTCCGACGCTTCTCCAGAGTGGGTTATTTTTGGCAAAACGAAGCTAGCTAGATTAGTTAGCTTACGTTACCTAGCAACCTAGCATAATATTCGTAGCTATGCTCCTACCTGCCACTAGCAGTGCTAGTGTATTTGTAGGCTCTAATGTATTTGAGCATATAGCGTTTGTCATATAGTTTTATCTATCGGAATGGTTGGTTCAGACTTCACGTGTGGCGGTAGGCCTACTCTGTGGGGCCCGCTTTCTAACAATCACGTATTTGTGACGCTACTCTTTACCAGGTTAATCTCGTTTTGGGGGGGGCTTATTTCCCGTAGCTGATGGTACCGTTTAATCACAATTTCGTCGGGACTACTGCAGTAACTCCGTTGTTAGGATAGCGTTTCAAAGGGGGTCCGATAAGGAATGCATAATAGACTAAATGCTTGAATAGCCTATCACTAGAAGGGGAACTTAAGGTACCTACAATCTTGGAGTTTAAGATCATTTTGCACCAGGTTGCAATATCGCTATGGACGGTCGTGTAGGTCGTGACTCTTTCTGCTCGCTATCCCGTTTTCCCCATGATATACGGTTTCTTCTCTGCAGCGCAGGTCGCAGGCGTCATGCAGCGGCCGCTCTAGAAGTAGCCCGTTCTGCCTCCGTGTCAATATTTGTACAGCAAGTGAAAAGTGAGCTTCAGTTGCTGTTGTTGGCTAGGTTCCGCGGATAAGGCATCCCTGCTTGCTGGTCTGCGTGGACGCCGATTCGCCCTTCATGCTAGTTGGGTGTTGCTTGCCTTGTCGTGCCGATTTGGGGAGGCTGCTCCTCTGCCCGATGCAATGTTTCAGTGGATCGTGGGTCTCTTAAACGGTGCGCCTAGGTCGTGGTTCGTTGTCGTTCCACGCGATTGCTCCCGTATTATGCTCCTTGGGGGAGGTTTTAGACTACAGACTACTAGACTACCGATTTAACTATTGTACTCGCTGTAATTTGTTATCGTTGCTTGCTTTCCTGTAGGTAGGCTACACTCTGGCACTTTTGAGGTTCATTTTTGTATCTTGTTAAATACATGCATTATGGTTCTTCTCATTGGCTCTTATTTGCTTTTTACAATGTATGCTTCAGGTTTTGGCTACCTGCATGGTTAAGGCTCTCGTGTTTAAGATCATTGACCTATGCACTTTCGTAAAGCTCTTAAGTCGCTGTGGATAATAGCGTCTGCTAAATGGAATTTGTAATGTACATCTGACACTACACTAAAAGCGCTTGCACTGTCGTCATTTTCGCACAGGGGTCCTTTCTGTCCTAAGGGGCTATCTAGATTGGGCTTCCTGATTTCTGTATCGTGACCCTGAGAAATCTGTGTCAATCTTGGTTTCAGCCAACATGTAGAACAGGTCGCCGCTAGGTTCAACCGATCGGTATTCAGGCATCTTGGAATATGCGCTACTACGTTCGCAGGTTGGCGTGTGTTTCCCAACGCAGCTGTGCGTCTTTGTCGTCAGCATACATGGCATAAGTTTCGTCCCGATGATGCTGCGTCATCGATGCCAAGATCGCTACGGCCTTTATGGCTCTCGGTGAGCATTTGCAAATAACTGGTGGTGGTGGCCACGTGTCTTGCGTAAACTGCTACCTCTGTTTGCAGGCATCGATGCCCTCCGTTGATTGCGGATCCCAGGCCTTCCGCAGCATGCCATAACATCATTCAGAGGGCATCGGTCCTGTAGCATCACAGGTTATCACATAATACATAAGGGCGTCTGTCCTCTATGGCTAACATGTAACTTCATCAGCATATTCTTTATACGTTCGTCCTGATTCTGCTGCCTTCATCGAGGCCCAAAGATCGCTACGGCCTTACGGCTCGGTGAGTACTTGCAAATAACTGGTGGCGCTGCACCAGTTCGATGCAAACGTTGCTGTATGTAAACTGAGCTTCCCTGGTTCCTTCTTCCCTGGCTATCATAAGTCACGAGGGCGTCGGCCCTCCAACCATCATGTCGGGGACGTAAGGCGTCTTACTCCACCTTCCTTCCTCCGCGAGGATCATTGCACCCCAGCCGGCAAAGGCTGATCACACACTCAGGGCGTTGGCCCGCTAGCCTACATAGGTCATTTATGCGGGGACAGTCCTTCAGCCTGCACAGGCTTCTTCACATAGACCCAAGGGCGTCAGCCCTATAGCACATCTAGACCCACGTACGCGGGGACGCCGGTCCCCCAGCCAGTGCACAGGCTGTTACATAGACTCAGGGGAGTCAGCCCTATAGCCTACATAGGTCATGTACCCGGGGACGCCGGTCCTCCAGACAGTTGCACAGGCTGTTCACATAGACTCAAAGGGCGTCGGCCCTATAGTCTACATAGGTCATGTACGCGGGGACGCCTGTCCTCCAGCCAGTTGCACAGGCTGTTCATATAGACTCAAGGGCGTGCGCCCTCTAGCCGACCAAACCGGCTAAGGCTTTCAGCTTCATTTCTGAGGGTGTCGGGCCTCATGTCAGCCTAGGCAAAACTCAGAGCATGAGGGAGGTTGGCCCTTCGCACATTCCCATTCATGCACTAGGGCTCGGCCTCTGGCCTGAAGGCTACAGCCACAATCATTGCTTCTCTGGCCCTCTGCATCTCTGTTGTTAGAACCTCAATCTCACAGTCAGTGAAATTTAGCTTTTTGGCATGTTTAGCCATTTTAATTCAGACCTCAGGATCGCATTTATAGTCCATCTGCATATTCATTTATGGGAGGAGGCAAGGTGGGGTCAGTGGCTCGTTCACGTGCGATCAATCTCACATTGATTCTGATTTATAAAGGAAAGGTGCGCAGGACCTGGCGTACGATCGGTTTTATACATGCAAATATTTTTGTGCGTAGGTACTTTTCGAGTTTTGTATTAATGTGCGTTAAAAGCCTTGCAGCAGAGTTCTGAACGGCCTGGAGACGGTCGAGCTCCTTTTTGTTCAAACAGGTAAAAAGACTATTACAATAATCTAAACGAGAAGAAATAAAAGCATGAATGATCATCTCCAGTTCACCCTTGGACACTTCTTTTCTTAATTTAGAAATATTCCTCAGTTGGTTTCTCACTAATTGTTTGGAGTGATGCACCAAGGACATAGCTGCGTCAAACACTACACCTAAGCTCCTGAGGCTCGGCTGGACAGATGAGCCTAAATCACCAATATGCTGCTTTATCAGCGGGATTTTACATTCAGGGGCAATAATTAGAGTCTCTGTTTTATCTGAGTTTAAAAGCAAAAAGTTGTCCCCCAACCACTGCTTGATGCTAGTCAAGCAATTTATTAAAGACGACAATTTATAGAACTCAGTTTCCTTAAACGAGCAGTACAATTGAATATCATCCGCATACAGATGGTAAAATGCGTCACCAAATTGACTAATAATCTGTCCTAGAGGAAATATATACAGGAGGAACAGAATAGGTCCTAAAACAGAACCCTGAGGTACCCCACACGACAATTCTGCAGCTTCAGACATTATCTGATTCACATCGACACTGAAACTTCTACCAGAAAGGTAGGATGAAAACCATTTTAAAACTGATCCAGACATCCCTACCAAATCACGAAGTCTATTGATCATAATATTGTGATCAATAGTGTCAGAAGCAGATGAGAGGTCCAATAGGACCAGAACTGTATATTTCTTAGAGTCAGCTGATGTCATAATATCACTACAAACTTTAAGTAGTGCAGTTTCCGTAGAATGCTTTTTCCTGAAAACAGACTGGAATTTGTCGAACAGCTCATGATTCTCTAGGAAAAGAGTAAGTTACTACAACTTTTTCAAGGATTTTAGACATGAATGGAAGTTTGGAAATTGGCATGTGATTCTTAGGTTCTAATGGATCCAAACTGGGCTTTTTAAGTACAGGCTTAACAACAGCATGTTTAAAAATCTGGGAATGACACCAGTTGAGAGAGACGTATTAAACAACTCAACAATACAGGGGCCGATGGAGTCAAAAGCTTGTACAAAAAGCACAGTAGGGACAACATCCATAGGACAGGATGAGGGTTTCAATGTGTGTTACAGAGAGGTGATATCATGTAATGTCATAGGTTTAAAAGTGGACCAAGAAAGAGCTGGACACAGGTCACAGGCAGAGAATGGAGAAAGTGATGGTGAGAGGTTCGCCCTAATATCTCTGATCTTATCTACAAAGAAGTGGAGGAAGTCGTTAAGTCAATTTTCATTTCGCCCCAAATCGCCCAGAAGGGGCAGGGCCATTTGAAGCACGACTTTAGGCTGACTGAATGACTAATGACATAGAGAGGCAGATCAGACGGTCTAGTGGTAGAATCCGACAGAAACAAATTATTACATTTACATGTCGTCATTTACGCGATTTACAAGGATATTGCGCTTACGGTACGTGTCCACGGCACGCGTTATCGCGTTGCTCTCATTGGGATTGAATGGAAGCGATTTGCTGCCTAGCGAGGAAAAAATCGCCTTTGCTGGCAGCAGAAAGTTGGGCATTCTTCAACTTAATGCAAATGAAAGCGATTTGCTGCCTGCTGGGGGCAATCAGTTCCTCGTGTGTGTGATTTGGAGGACAACGTAGCTGAGGGGCGGGAGTAATAAAAAATATCGAAACAAGATTGCGGAGTTTCGGGACTCTGTTACTCGGAAATATTGTATGTGAATAAAGGTTATCTACACAACATTTTAACGTCTAACCACGTCTAATCGACTCGGTTTGTTGTTTATATGCTACACGAATGCTGTGAGGTCAAACAGAATATTGTAGGTCTTAACTGAAGCTCTCGACTATTACTGCTAGCTTGCCGCCAACACTTAAACCGAAAACCCATTGGAACACATAGTGGCTAGCTAGCTAGCTGTTAATAAGTTACCTATAACGTTTAATTGATTGTTGTTTACTTTGCACATGAGCACATTTTGGGACAAATGACCCACTACAATATTAGTGATCTCAGTCACGACGCGGAGTTTTGAGTATTTAATTATGTATTTAATGATGACTTTATTGACAGCACAAAACTGAAAACTTTAACTTTGCTACAGCCACATGATTTTTCTGACCAGGCCCCCCAGGCGACTTTACGCCTAGCGATTTACCGCATGTAACTTGTGCCATGGACACGTAGCGTTATACACCAGGAGCAGTTTCCTAGACAGTGCGTCGCCCCAATCGTCCTTATGGACAAGCCACCCCAGGCCGAAACCGAAGTTAGATATGGATAATAAAACTCAGACTGAAAGCTTTCGCTCATTTAGACATTCTGTTGGAGGGCATTACTGATCCGTATTGAGCTGTGTGACGCCTGGGACACACTGGCTGCGAAGCACCTGGACGCGCTGCGCAGCGCCACGATCGGCTACGACTGAGCGAAAGCTGTTCACACCAGACGCAAATTTATCTGCGCCAGTCACCAAGCCTTTCAGCGCTCTGAGCTTTCCTTTTTCACTTACATGGTATATAAACATTAGCCTGGTCCTAACCAGACTCTCGTACATATTACATTTGTACAGAGGGTCTGGCTCCGCTCCATTGACAAACGTTGTCTTCCTTGTAGGCGGGTACTCTGTTGAAGTTTAAAACTACTGGATCTGCCCAGCCACTCTGATCTGCCATAACAAGAACAAGAAGGCATCAACTTTATCGTTCTCAGCCACTCCCTCTGTTCGCTGATTGGGCCAAATAGAAAATCTATTTCCAAGATCTGAAATGCGTACCGAAGATCCAGACCTTGTACAGAAGCTAAATCAAAATTGAGCGGAAGTACGTAGGTGGGCAGAGCCAGGCTAGGTTAGGTTATTCCAACAGCCGCCCCAACAATGATCCTTCTCTACGTTGTCCTTGTAAAATTGTTGCTGGGGCCATACAACTCCAGGGGCCTCATGTATAAAGCTTGCGTACGCACTAAAAGCTTGCGTACGCTGGTTTTCACGCACACGTGTGATGTATAAAGATTTACTTGACGTGAGAATGTGCAGGCCGTCACGGAAACGTTTGAGCAGTTGTGAGAATGTGCGGACCGTCCGCAAAGTCTTGTCTGGCTCTGTAACATGGCAAATTCGAACTGAAAAGTGCCGAAACTCACCAAACATTACAAAATAAAATGTCCACTACAGTTAGGCCTATTGTGATACTTCTATGACGTTGACTATTCAAAAAACTTAAAAATTAAAGTTTGATCAATAATGTGGATGATCACATCAAAATGCCAAAACGTGAAATGATATATAGGCTGTTTAATCCGCCATCACTTAATAACTTCTGTTAAATTTGAGGGTGTCAAAGTCACTCAGGAAATCCATGTCGCGCTAACCCTATAGCTGCCATGCTGTTACCATGCGCCACCACTCGTTTCTTACTTTCAAATTTTACATCGGAACATTTCTTCTTACTTTCTACCATGGTCCGGTTCTCGGAACCCACAGCATTTACGGCCCTATAATAATAATAATGATTTTATTTGTAATGCAATTTACATTTAGCTAAATCTAATCTAAAGTGCTACAGGTTAAAAACAAGAAAGGTCGCAAATAGAGTTTTCCACTCCACCGACTTTCTTTTGTCGCTAATACCTGATGACAGGCCGCCAAACAGGACACATTTTCTCGCCCCCACCTCTGTTGTCAGAACATTGATCTGACAGTCTGTGAATGTTGTCGTTTTTTCAAGTAAACGCCGCAGCGTTGATTAAATTACATTCATTTTTGGTGCAGCGTTTATTCGAGGGCGGCGTTTACTTTAAGAATTACGGTAATTTAGAAAAAAATTATCACCTCAGGAGCACATTTATAGTCATCTGCATATTCTTTTAAGGGAGTAGGCAAGGCGGGGTCAGTGGCTCGTTCACGTGCGGTCGATCTCACGTTGATTGTGATTTATAAAGGAAAGGTGCGCAGGACCTGGCGTACGACCGGTTTTATAAATCTGAATATTTCTGTGCGTAGGTACTTTTCGAGTTTTGGCCATACGCCATCTTCTGGTATGAAACCTGCGCAATCCTTTATACATAAGGCCCCAGGTGCTTTTCAACTTCGAGAATGAATTTGATGTCGTACTCGCATATTTTAGAAATCGATTTGGGGGTTCTCTCTTGGTAGGCTATATCTGCACGCGTGTGTTGTGTGCAACGCATGACAACTCGTTTCTCTCAAACAAACAAAACAACTACGGGCATGCTAGCTCAACAGATCAATCCGTGTATTTTCATTCATTTTCATCAGGGTAACCACATGTAAAGGCCGTTCGTTACCAACATTGTGTTGGTATAATATAGGGTGAATATTGGTACGAAGGTCTCCAAAGTATAGTAAAAAAGTAAAAGTAAAAAAATATAAAGTCTACAACTTTACAAATGTTCACCGTAGTCTACAATTAATGTAGTAAAATCTTAATAACATGTTTTTTAATTCAAATATATCATCTTATATGGTTTATTTCATCATCCTGCAGCCGATTTTGCAAGCGTCTCGCGAAAAAATTAGACCAGCTGCCGAAACGATCGCTGCAGATCGCAAATCACTAATCTTTTTTTACAGAGTTTCTCCTGGCACTAATTTTACGCCATACAAAACCAGCAGAACGCTGCCCTTAGAACGTGTTGGTATGTTGTAGTTCTTTCTGTGGGATCTTGGTGTTGGTACGTACGCGGTGATAAAACTACAAATTCCGTGATAAATGCAATACCTGCCCGTGAAATACGTCAGTGTCTCCTCAGAGTTTGTTAAAGTTCGGCTACATGTGGAAAAATGGGAAAGTGTACTTTCAACGAGACATGGCTAGATCACAGCGATTTCCGCTATTTCCGCTGTTGGTTACAAGCGGTACCCAGCTCCAGGTACGAGGCACGCTGCAAACTTTGCCAAATAATATTCAATTAGGGACTTTGGGTGTGAAGGTGCTGGAGTCACATGCTAGAGCTGAGAAACACTAGCTACACACACTCACTCACACACTTTCTCTCTCTATTTTAGGGCAAGTTTGTTTTAGCCCATTTTGGGGGTTAAGTTTTGGGCATCTGGCACATTGTTGGGTGTGAAAGGTTACTAAAGTGATTGCTTTATCTGTAGATTAAATGAATGTTTTTTCAATAAGTGAATTCATTGAAATAAAAATAGTTTTTCAGAATTTCTTTGATTTTAATATGTTTTTGGTAGGTCTTTATAGTTAAATCTTTATAGTCTTAAAATATCTTAAGGTCTTAAATTGTATTTACTGAAACCTACAGAAACCCTGTATAATGTCAGATCTGAACTGTGACCAAAATCATACACCACTTAAGTGTTTAATACATGTTAATCTCATGTTTAGATGGAGCAAGGGTACACTTGCAGATACAACTTGACAGTTACAATCCAACTCCACCCCTTAACCCCAACAGAAGTTATCTGATGAGGAAACAATATCCCTTAACAGTGGCATTAATCTTAATATACAGTATAAACCAGGGGTCCCCAAACTTTTTTCTGCAAGGGCCAGATAATTTTTCCTTTCTTTAATGTGGGGCCGGGTCGGTCTGTAACAGAAAATTACATAGGCCGGAGTGACTACCAGTATTATTGTGGAGATTTTATTATGATTTTAGATGTATTCATTATGCTAGATTAGTTTATTATTTTGTTACGCACCATACATATCCAGGCATATATAGCCTATTAAAAGAGCATTACTACTATCGTAATTACCTTTTTCATTGCTATTGAAATCAAAACATTTACTTAGTTCTGCATATTAATCAGTGTGAACAGATTTTTTATTTTTAATGTCTGGCATTGTTCAGAGGGTCCAAATGCGGGCCGTAGTTTGGGGACCCCTGGTATAAAGAGTAACAAAAAACTGAATTTAACATTCTGTGCACTGGGGGAAATACTGGTCAAACTCCTCTGTGCACCTAGCCTGGGTGCCAGCCAAACTTATCGCCCACAAAATAATTTGGTCGGGAAGTTGGGTCTGGGGTATTTGTTTTCAACCAACATGGCTGCCGCTGGAAAGCTGAGATGTGTAGATTCTGCTATCGAGTCTGTTTTAGAATACATCGACAGCGCATTCATTTTGAAAGACTAACAGAGAAATGCGATCAAGGCAGTTGTCGATGGAAAATATGTTTTTGCCGTCCTTCCTATGGGATTCGGTAAAAGTTAACATACTATGTTGCTCTGATTGGTTGTAGGTCTATCCAATTTAGCGAAGAGGCATTTGTTTTCCGGGTTCAGTTAAAACACGCCCCATACTCACAGCCCAACGGAGAGTTATCAGACTCATATTCTGACCAGAATTATGAATATGACAACGTCAGGCTACTGTGCACCATAAATACATGAATTCCTTTATATATATTTTTTATTATTTGTATTTATTAAACCACAGAGCGTAGATAACAGATAATCAAGAAACAAGAATAGACAAAACAATTGCTCATCAATTGATTTTCTAAAAACAATAAATAAATAATCTAAAACATGTTGTTTGTGGTTGTTCACGCAGTGCTTGAAACACACAATTTAAAACAAAATAAACAGTGTAGAATAAGTGCAAAACTTGGTGGTAGGCTATTATCAGAATTTGAACCAATCCGTCACTTTTAGTTACACACTTTAACACAACTCGTAAGGCAGACCCTTTCTCAACTTGAGGCAACCACTAATCAGCCATGTCCCCTGTTTGGTAGGAGAGGCATTAACCACTGTGACTACCAGGTGAAAACTAGCCACATGTCAAGGATGACATGCTTTAGGTGTCTCGACAGCAATGTTAGCACACCGTCATGTAATGTGATAGTCTGCAACATTCTTGTGTGACCCAGGGTCAGGTCCACCAAGGCCTAATACTGAGACAATGAATGAGGAAGTTGCCCAGTCCTCAGACAACGCGTTGGCCATCACAGCTTTCCTGTGGAGGGAGAAACAGACAACCAGAACAAGGCAGAATATAAAACACCTTAGACATAGTTACTCTTTGAGACTCTTTCATCAATTTGAAGTTACTGTATTTCAAATTAACTCAAAAAGAATGAAGTAACAGTAAAGTTGGTAATTTGCAGTCTGTGAAGTCATATCTTGCTTGAACTGAAGTATAGATAAACCTTGCACCTCTCTGTAGCACTCAATTTAAACCTAACTAGACCACAGTATTCTATTTCCGGCCACTCAACGTTTAAAGCTGGCATGAATTCACTGCAACTTCTTGTAGCTAATGCATATGCAATTCAATTTAAACAATATGTTTTTAGCGGTTCTGTACAAGGTATTGCTTGAGTTTGAGGACATTTTTATTAGAAAATGAGCATATATGACTCAAGTAAATGCAAGCCTACCCAAGCCTTCTTCCACCTCTTTAGCAGTTTTTCATGTTCCGTTAATGCCCCCATCCACTGGCTCATGTCTTTGGAAGCTGTACTGTCTTCGTCTGTCAATAAGCTCAACACTTTACTATAAAAGTACATTATATACAGTGGGAAGATTTATTAATCAAGTTATCTCGAAAAAATAAGGTTTTATTCTTGATTCCTCTAGTACTTAAGCCATAGACCTCTACCTCTGTTGGTAAGGCGGAGATGTATCTCAGAAGTGTCATTTCCTGCGTCTCCTGCTGTGGCTTCACACCGGTAGTGGGATTCTTTGCCAAGAGATTCCTCTCGGACCCAGCTGCTCAGCAGCACCTCTCTCTGGCTCAGCGGATGGCGGTGCTCAGTGATGGGGGTCTCTAGTTTCTGCCCGTTCACCTGCCAGTGAATGTGGATGTCACTGGGACCTGGAGAGTAGAATGGGACTTCATATGGACCTCAGACATTTTTTGTGGAAAAAACATACACACATATTACGTTGGCATTTAGGCTGTGGGTCAGTTTGCTTAACATATTATTTGTTTGACATAATTCTATGTTGATCACAAGAGTAATTAAACTTCCAAATCAGTTACCATGTTCTGACACTAAATATTTGCACTGGGAAGAATAGACATGGTGTTTCAGTTTGTTTTATGACTGACAAAGAATGTTGTTAGAAGCAAATTTGTGAAAATACTGTACTGTATATATTGTAACCCTATGGCTTCAACTCCAGTGACTTGCTAGAAAAATAAAATTATGTAAATTACCAATGCGATTTGGATTCATCCTCCCCTGGCTTGGTCCCTGAAGTTGTGAACATTTATTGACTGAGATCGAGCCTCTGTTGAGTACTCAAGATGGAAGTTTTGGCACTGTAAACATCATTTATAAATAACAGGTGGGCATTTTGATGTCCAGGTTTGGGTACAAAACGTCCTTGAGTCAAAGCTTACCTTTGATGATTATCCCCTCAGTTACTTTGCCATGTATCTATGTACAGTCTTTCCATGGCATTTTAACCAACATCAGTCAGCAGAATAAACAAACAAGTATGTTCAAGTAACATTTAAAATTAAGGTTTATTTAACCTCCCTACCAACAGATAGACCAAAAATGTCTGTACATCAAATGTACATCTCAGAATATTCTATATTTACAAATGTATTTACACTATATAGGCACACAAAACAGTAACGATGCTTCAAAAGGGACACAATTCTACAGGTCTACAAGAATCTCATACAAAAAGCCCTTTCTCCTGAAGAGACATCCTTCTTATGTACTATAAGAATAAGAATCTCTAGGCTTGTGTTGAGGAAAGCCACTTAATAATAATAAAATAACAGGTTTCAGGTTTTTCAATTATAAAACACAAAATTATTAATAGAAAATACAAAAAACGTGCAAATATCTAAATCGATGGAACCGAGACCTTTGAGAAGATCTGGTTAATTAAACACAGAGTTTGAGGAAAACATCTATAGTTTTTCATAGCTGAAATACTCAGTTTTGTACCTGCTGTTAATGAGAACTTAATATACTATAATATTCATATACTACAGAACATACAGCTCAAAGACACAAGCTTGCTCTTAGTCACTTCACACATTTCAAGTTAGGGTTAGGGTTAGATACGTTGATTGGTAGCATTGGTGCACATGCAGGTGCAGAAAGAGTAAGAGGTAGAGAAGAGAGAGACAAAGAAGTGGCATGGTCACAGGCACCACTCACCCAAGGCCAGGCAGAAGAGCAGGAAAGCCTCCTGGGCCTGAACCCCCCAGGCCTGGTCCTTCAGCAGAGGAGGCAGCAGCCTCACACTAGCCCCCCAACCCTTTGCACCCCCAGACCCATTGGAGGAGGTGGTGGTGGAGGAGGAAGAGGAGGAGGTGGAAGAGGAGACAGAAGGACTACTACTTCCAGAGGACAGGGATGATGAGGTGTCGACAGGACAAAGAGGAGCAGCAGTGGTGGAAGCTGTGAGAAAGGGAAGAAGGGAAGGGAGTGATGGAGAGAAATAATTCTCTGAGGACCATAGCCAGACAGGAAGTGACGGTTTTGAAAGATGCAGGGAGAAAAAGAAGGGGAGTTTAGGGTTGAATTACAAAGTACTCCTTGAATTCAGGGAAATGGACCAAAACAATACAAAGAATGAAACAAAGATGTAATGTTCTAATGCAGTATGTTCTTCAACACTTAAATAATAAAGATTCTAAAACAAAGCTTCATCAAATAAAATATAAAAACATAAAATATCTGGTTGCTTTTAGGGCACATGAAATACTGAAATGTTCATACTTTCACTTCTTAGATATAGAACATTTATACAGTTCAACGTGTGAGGTGACACTGGCCACAGGTTAGTGATGTGTTGAGTATGAGGCCCTGTTCCCAGAGTTCATCTCAGAATGTTAGAAATGTACACAAGTGGAGGGGAGACAGAGACACATATAGGAAGCATTCTAATGCCTGTTGCTTCAGAGAGTGGTCTGAGAGTTGATTTACAGCATTTTCCAGAAAATGGTCATATTAACATTAAACTTATTAATCTAGGCTCTTTTAACTCAAAAGTACACAACCCTTCAAAGTCATTGGTGCTTGTTTGTCTGTTGAGCTCTGTACCCTTTGTTTTAAACCCCCGCTGTGAGAGAATCCACCAGGCCGTGTGTGATGCAAGCAAGATACGAACAAGAGAGAACCAGAAAACAGTCCCTGAGGATACAATAATGTACTTGAATGTTAAAGATAATGGAAAGCAGCCAACTCACATCCAAAAGCCTTATTTACAGAACAAAATTATGAAATAACAAAGCCTTAAAAATCCATTATACAAAAAGAATGATTAAGCTTCAAGCAACTCCAATTTGGAAAAACATCAAGTTAACTTACCAATTTGATAAAACAATGTTTCCAATTTGGAATAAACTTTTCTTGACAAAAATGTGCTAGACAGTAGGAAGACATTGTCTGACAAACCTAATCTAAAGTGATCTGCACTAAGTGAAAACTCAGTTTGGGTTTACGAAAGATAGAAGGTGCATACAAGTATCAAAAAAGGACACACCTTAAGCCTTAAAAAAAGAAAAGGAAAACTATGAACTACTATATAAAAAGGAAGACTATGAAGTCTAGCAGAAGGGCTCGTCTGCATCGGCATATTCTATTGGTTGGGACACACAGTCTACGTCAAAGGGCTTCTCCTTCCCCGGAATCTCGTCAGCATAGCTGTAGGAAGGGACCCTTCCATTACCATACTCGGGTTCTGTCTCATATCCGGTGTCCCTCAGAGCTCTCAGCTGATTTTGGTTCTGCTTCCCGTTCTGGGTAGGATGGGGGTGGTGCTGCTGCTCGGTCAGGTCCAGCTTCTCTCCTGCGCCCTGCTCCATGAGCCCAAGGCCGGCCTCGCAGGCCACATACTCCGGCTGTGGCTTTTTGGTGCTCCCCAGCATGGCGGCGCGGAGTCGCAGGCACGGCTCCGGCAGGTACTGCATGTAGCAGTTGTAGGCCAGCGCCGCCAGGAAGAGCAGGAAGAAAAGCAGAAAGAGGAAGAGGAGGGTGGTGCTGTTGTCACGCTGCAGGTACTCTGTGGCAGAGTCGCCGGGCGTCTCTAGGCGGGGTGTGCTGGAGCTGGGGGTGAGATGCTTTCGCAGGAACTTGGTTGTGCTGCTGCTGTTGATCGTGCCAGGGGGCAGAGTTAGTGATGAAGCGCTGAGTGAGGGTGAGTTGAAGCCGGTAAAGCCAGGAGGGGCTGATGTTAGTGGGACAGTATTACCGTGACGATTACCTTCAGTGTGGTTCAGGGTGGAGAGCCTGGAGCTGAGGGGGACCGTGGAGTGACTGGACTGGGAAGGGGCCTTCCCCAGACTCAGTATGTAACCGGCCAGTAGGCGGGTGAAGTTCTTTCCAGCCGCTGTCTCCAGGGACCAACACTCGTAAAACCCCTGGTCCTCGGGGGCCACGCTGTGGATAAGCAGGCTCGTGTCCCCCAGCAGGTGGAAACCCCTTGAGCCCTCGGTGAGGGCACTGCCGTTCACCATCCACAAGGTCTGGGCAAGGTTAGAGCGCACTGTGCAGGGCAGCTCCACTGAGCTCCATAGCTTCACAGTCACAGACTGGTACTCATCCACAGAGAGAGATAGAGCTGGAGGGACAAAGAGAATGCATGACTTGTATGGAGGATTATAGGGGCCAAAACGAATTAAATGGCTAAATACTTACTTCATAATTATATAATAAAATTAATAACATTAGACACTAAATATATAAATATTACATGTAATTGTGTGTAGATTTCATCAATTTATTTGTTCACATTTATTTATTTATACTTTCATTTATCCACGGTGTAATTTGCTGCAGCAAAATAAATCTGTCGTCACCAAGTCAGGGGGCGTGTTAAAGCGATTCAACTTGAATCGACTGCTTTTGACTATTCAATGAATGCGGATTCAATGAATAAAATATTGCATTCTACTGTGGTCGAAATGGCTGTAGCTGAAGAGATGGAGGCAACTGCCAATTCACTTGTTTTTACATCATATTCAACTTTGTTGAAATTATAGCAATGATATCGTCCCTGACTGACACAGACATCCATGAAAATGTGTTCACGATCCTCGGCGAGATGGTACATTATAGGGGTGGCGAATCGGTTTAAAGTAGGCTATCGATAGTATACCAACGCTGGTATCCGTATTGATTTATACTGGCGTGATGAAATTGATACTTAAGTTGTATCTTCTCTACGTTCAGTACGTAACATCTCTTTACATCATGGTGGTTGTGCAAACACCGCTCCTCTAACTTCGCTCAAGCTCACTTTGCCCCCCCCCCTGCTATGCTGTGAGTTGTTGCCGGTGTTGTGCTGAAATCTCACTCCCCAACAGAATTCCACTCCCCTATGTGTAGATTGGAGAACCAAGGCGATTTTTACGAGTCTTAGGCTTTGAGAAAACTGTCAGTAGGACATTTTATTCATGTTTCATTGAAATATAAGTTATGTTGCACCGCACTTGAGAACCTATACGATTTGTATGTCGTGCTACATGTAAATCTGAATGATTGTTTCACGAAAATAGACGTGATGTTGAGTTGCACTTGAGAAACGATGTTGATGTTGTGCTACACTGTTCTATCATCGGAATGAGCAGGGCCGGCCCAAGGCATAAGCGAACTAAGCGGCTGCTTGGGGCCCCCGTGGCCACCAGGGGGCCCCCAAGAGCACATTAAGTTACAGTTGAATTTTAAAATGATATTATGTTAATGGTAATTATAAAAATTGGCAATAAACTCAATATTATGTTGACCGGCTGGCAAGCAAGATAATAGCCTACTACTGGTTTAATAAATTATCTTGGGGGCCTGCCTTTGTCAGCACTCATACAGCAACATGACGTCGTCGATTGTTCGAGAAGAACTGAGATCAGTCGGCAATCCCAATTTGACACGGCAAAAAGCAATGTCACAAAAAAGGACATATTCCTCTGGCGCAGAGAAAAGAAAAAAGAAGAAAACAGAGGAAGAGAAAAAACTGCCAGATCAAGGTATGTTTGCATGATTAATTACCGTATTTAACTTGTGTACAATAGATGCATTGTCTGGTTTATTTAGCTACTTTTCAGTACACCACATTAAGTACACCACTTAGTACTGTAAGACTTTGAATACTTAAAGTTCAAATCAACACCTGACCAATCTTGTGGGTTTGCTTCTGTTAAAATTAAAAACCTTATACGGGTGAAAACATGCCAGGCAAACATTGGTATGAGGTAAGCAACACAACTAATACAATTGCTAATTAGTGCATTAGATTAATAGTGTGCGAATAATCAAGCATTAAGAATAATCAATAATATTTGCGTCACAGGGGGGCCCCCAAATCAAATTCTGCTTAGGGCCCCATAAAGGCTTGGGCCGGCCCTGGGAATGAGGTATGTGAATTATGTTGTAGGTTAGTGCAGTGCGCATGTTCACGCGTAGGGGAGTGGAATTCTGTCAGGGAGTGAGATTTCGGCACAACACCGGCGTGCACGTGCAGTAACACAACTCGGCAGCACACTATACTAACAGTATTTTTGACAAAACTCTTTGTCCTGTGATTTATTATAATCATAATCACGAACAATTAATTTAAGGAAAAATCACAAAATCATTAAATGATCATGAAAATTCAAATTTTCAATTTTAATTAAAATGTTCACATTGATGATGCATTCACTTCATAAGTGAGGCAAATCAAGTGACACAAATGTAGTGGTAGGGGAGTCAGGTGAGTAGGGGAAATTAGTAATCAGATGGTTGCCGGTTCCATTCCTGGATGTGCAAATTACGTTGTCACTTCACCCTATTTGCCTCGGGGGAATGTCCCTGTACTTACTGTAAGTAACTCTGGATAAGAGCGTCTGCTAAATGACTAAATGTAATGTAGATAAACTGCTTTTCTACGTAAAAAGTACCGGTATTGGCAATACTGGCCCTGTATTTACTTGGTATCGGATCGATACCACATTTTGCCGTATCGCACACCCCTATTGAGGCTGCAGAGTGAGACGATAAAGGATCCCTCTGGATCGAAGAGAGCTTGATCAACTGGTTGAGCCTGCCTGGTGTGTAATACGGTTCATTCACCAATCAGAGGCTTTAACTCGCCCCCTGATTTTTGAGGGGGGACGACAGATTTTTTTGCGGCAACAAGTTACACTGTGGATAAATGAAAGTAAAAATAAATAAATAAAAACGCAAATCTATATATATACACACAAATACATGTAACATTTATATATTTAGTGTCTCATTGGGTGTGCCACGACTTCGTCGAGCACATCCTTTGTTATTTCACATATATATTATTTATTATTGTTTATTTTCCCACCCCTAAGCCTCGGTCAATATTTGGACTACATAGAGAACGTCGGTGTCAAAAGTGTCGTCTTGGTAGAGATTGAGTTGCTTGTATTCGAATTTACGTTCCTTGCACAGTTTAGGAGGATACAACGTTTTTGTGGCAAAAAGTGTCTTTTGTCGGCAAAGGGTACTCAGTTATAGCCTACTTCACTGCATCAGAACACTCTAGCAACGAGGCATGGATACATAGTGATAGAGACGTTCTAGCACGCAAAAACTTAATTTGATAGTTCGGCCAATTCTAAACCAAAAAACAGGGCAATGAGGCAATGTTATGACGATATGACTATTGTGAAGACAGCCAGGTGGTGGATACAAAACTATGCCCCCCAAAACGTACACAGGTTTCACATTAGCGCCGGAAATGAGAATGTTTCTTTTGACATAAAGTTTAGCTGTGGCATCGAAGACAGTACACACCATATGCAACGCGGTCTCACTCAAATTCTTTATCTTAAGATATGGCGATTATTGCGAAGACAGCCAGCGGGTCAGCATATTTTTGTGATTTGTGTGAAACTTTGAATTTGAGTGAGACCGCATCTTGTTTTGACGTTAGCCTCAGAGTCAGACTCGGTCGCCCACTGGCAGTGTGTAGTGTCCTAATTTCCGGCGCTTTCAAACAATCAGCAGCCAGCTTGCCTCTAGCAAACTTCTTTTGAATTAGCCATTTCCCCCTAAATTAATGTCAAACTTATTTACGTTTTGGGGGCCATATTTTCAGTTACCAGACGGACTGTTTGAATCGGGATTCCATCTGAAATATTGCCAGAGACAACTATGAGTAGCTAGGCTAAATGCTTGAAAATATCACTAAAATGGAAAAACTTAAGGGGACGGACCTACCTGCAACCGACGACGCAAGCAGGCCCTCACAACTTCCCCAGAAATTGTATGCTCTCTAGTTTAATTTGTAATTTATACATTTTGTATGTAAATTAGGCATTCAATTATATAATTAGTCATTTATTTAAGCTTTGTATTATATAATGATGTATTTATTCAAGTATTAAACCATTCAATTATTTATGTATTTATTTAGTTAGTTTTGGCCCCTATAATCCTCCATAGACTTTAGTTATAGTTTTATGCAAAAAACGTTTTCTATAAGCCGCATCCCACCAGAGTTAGAGTTTTTTGTTTGTAAATCTAGGCCACACTGGAATATAGGCTGACTGTTTATTTACCCAGGGCCACTTTCACATTGGACAGCTTGGATAGCCATCTAACAACATTCACAATCAGGGTGAACACTCAAATTATCTAAACTACTAGATAACTAGATACGGGGAGAACTGCGACTCTCGTCGTGTGTAAGGTTGTTTGGATGAGCGGTTCACGAGAAATACATATGAATGCATTCCCTGCCACATTGAGCTCAACTATATACACGTGTTCGCCATCAACTGGCACAGCACTAGCATTTACCGCTCAAACAGCTGCCACAAACTGGCACTGTGCTACTTCTAGTGAGTGCTGACATGTAACTTTTTTTCAACAGCCAATTGTTAACAAGTCACCAGAGTTCCTGGAGTGTTTCCAACTACCCACACGAGACATCCTTAAACTTACCTGAAGGACACTTGTCTGCGTCTCCATTGAGACTCTGGATTAAGTTCCTGAAAAAAGCAAAAACCAACAGACTTTATATAATCACATATTCAGAGAAGACAAAGATTTGTCCTAAGTCAGAGAGACAGCTTGCAGACAAAAAAAGGCAAACATTTGTCAAAAATGAAGGCAAAGTGGTGGTTTTGCATTGTGTTGATAACATGATGGTGAATGGTGTTTACCGGTGTGTTTTGGTTGAGGTGTGGAAGATGTTGATGCAGACTGCAGTGTCTGGGTTCCAGGCACAGTACGGGTCTCTGGCCAAGATACAGTCTTCGCAGGATGTGTATTTCTCACAGAAGGCTGTTGGAGACTGAACTATGCCTGAGTTGGAGCCAGCGTAGATAGACCTAGTCTGTGAACGTGTATACACATACAAACGCACACACAAACACAAGAACACACGCATCCACACACACACAGTCTCACATTAGCAAACACAATAGTAATGTATTCATTTAGCAGACACCTTTATCCAAAGCAACGTACAGGGTAATTTTAACCTGGGACCTCTTGATCTGCAGTCTAATGCTCTAGCACCGAGCTTTACTGCATTCAATATCTGCATTACAGCTAATATGTCAGACCACTAACTAACCCTATGTGAGACCAGGCGAATAGGAAACACTGATAGACTAATTGGAAAATGTATTTACCTTTGGACTCACCGTCGAAAAATCATTTTGCCTTTGTGGTAAGACAATCATTTTGTCTCTCAAACATTTGCAGAGACAGACGTTTTAATAAAGGAGACTGTGTGAGTAGGTCCAATTTGTTGATACAGCCTAAAAAGGCAGACATAGTATATGCTCTGTCAGTCCATTCTGCATCCTATAAACAGATGAGGCCTTCAGCTAAGGATTAAGGCTAAAAGCATACCCCATTGTGGGTCTAGTCCTGGAAGTGGTCTAGCCTGGAAAACTGCTAGGATTCATAATATGGAAATGTATATTGTTTTGCTTCTGTTGAATAACATTTATCCATAGTATGTCTGCGTGTTCTGTCTCTCTTACCCCCTGTGATGATAGCAGCAGGTTCTGAATGGGTTCAGAATTCGGAAGCAGTTGGATCTCCTCTACAGTGTGGACCTCTCCTTCATATACTACAGACTTGTGCAGTACTCCTTTATCTATATGGTGCGTGTGTGTTCGATGGAAAGAGGGGGATTTTATTTCATACAAACACAATAAAGGCGTTTTATACATCTGTGTATATATCTACACAAGAAACTTACAAACTATGGTGCAAAGAAACATACATATGGTGCAAAGAAACATACAAACAATGTGCTTTCCATTATGTGAAATGTATATACTATATACAATTTAATTTCACACAACAAAACCTATGAGCGTTCTAGAAGGCATTGGGCCTAAGCTCCAGTCTGGTTCCCTACCAGTTCCAGTGAAGATTATGTCATAGACGTTGTTGTTCAGTGCCCGCACCCTCTCAACTACAATCTGGGTGTAGTTCACATCCTTGGTGATGAGCTGAGGGCCATTGCCAATGGGAAGCACAGGGTCCTCCAGCAGGGGGTGGTCTTTGACAAACTGCAGGGTCTTGTCGGGCAGGTGGAGCGAGCTGGTGATGTTCCGGAGGCGGTTCTGGTTGTTGATGCACTGTGTGATGGACGGAAGGGAGGAAAAGGGTGAAGGCAATGGTCTCGGAATCCTCTTAAGGGAACATGGCTTTGTGGGCGACTTGTGTAAACTACTTTTATTGGTTTGGGTGAAAATGAATCTAGCTATTTCAACTTTGAATGTGGGAAAGGCAACACTTTACATTAAGGTACATTAACTACCATGTAACTGCATAGCAATACCTTGTAGTAAAAATATTGTAGGAATTTCTATATAATAAAATTGCATTAAGTGTTGCAGTAAGCGGTTATGGGTTATTACAAAAGTGTAAAAAGGTGGAGGGGATTAAGGGGTAAGTGGATGTGTTAAATGGGGAGTTGAAGGTTGTGTTACCAAAACATAACCAATGTTAAAATTAATTTATCCCTGAAAAGCTTGACATCCCCCAAACCAAGTTTCACTTGTGTATTAACTTAAACCGTAATAAAGTGAAAGTACATACAGTTTCTATGTAACTACTATGTTGTTACTATAGGAATTGCTCTGGTAGTTAATGTAAAATGTAAAGTGTTGCCTGGGGACACATTCAGTATCAATAAAAAACATTCAAAGAACAGGTTCAATAGATCCAAGTCACTTTTCTGCAGAACTTTCAGGCATCATCATCAACATCAGGTCATGAGGTAGGAAATGGGTCCGTGTACCAATGGCCAATGGAATGGTACCGTGGCCAATGGATTTTCGTTTTGAAATGAGAAAACCAAAATCTGTAAACAAGCTGTTTCCCGACTACCATCTAAAAGTAGGAAAACAAAAAACGGAAAATGGGCCGTTATCTGATTTTCTTTGATGTGCTTAAACATGGAAATTGGGAATTAAAATATTGTGTGGAAATCTTCTTTCTCAATTTTGCGTAGATTTTTGTGCTGCGACCCGGAAGTTGCTCCGGCGAGCTTGACAGTCACATTCAGGATTTCAGCAGAGGGCGCGCTGCCATTTTTATGGAAGCAAATCAGTGTTTTGAATTTTAAAAGGCATTGAATACTTAATATTGACATTTAAACAATACCGAATTCACATGAATGTAGCCTATTTTAATGTTATGAACATATATAGCTTATGAACTTGAGATCAAAAATTTCAAACCAAAACAAATTGAGCCGAAAAAAATCAGATTGCAACATCCGGGATACCAAGGATACTTAGAGCAACCTGCTTGCTTTTTTTGTGATTTTGAGGTGACCAAAATTCCAGTTAAATTATCACATTTCCAACAACAAGTTCTCCAATATTGAAAAATGATATTCACCCATAACGTTTCTCTCCATGGATCCACCTTATGGAACAATAGGTTCATTGTAATCAAAAGGAAATCATTGTTTAAATATGATCGGTATGAAAAGGCATTGTGTTTGTGAATGATGTTATAGATGCTAATGGTAACTTTTTGGAATATAAAGCTTTCTTAGACAATATAATTCAAACTGTACTTATAGAGCATACAACAAGATCTGTAAAGCAATACACCATTATTACAGTTAGTTCAAAGCACATTGTTATATGCAAGAATAAGACCCATGCCAACTTTAGTTATTGGGTGTGCGCTTTGCCTTCGGTAAAAAGCGCCAACCTTAGTTATTTCACATATATCTTATTGTGAGAATGCTGTTAAGCATTCTCAATATTGTTTTCCTGTTTCTCTTTATTGTTGGAATGCTGCTTCAGCATTCCAAGTATTGTTCTTTGAATATTTATTCAACTTCTTCTGTTTCTTCCAAGACACCTTTCAGCGCCTTCAAATCTTCAGCTATTAAAACCGTTCAGCTATAAAAAAAATCAGCAGTTTCAGGCCATGGATGCTATGACTTTTCAGCTTTGTACCTCTTATGCTTGAATTAATATAAATACATATTCATAATATTTTTTAACATGGTTTTCCAATGGATTCTTTCGAATCCTCTTAAACTTCTTCAACTTTCAACTTTTTCAGATTCGCCAATATTTCAGCTACACACACCATTTAAACTTTTTTATATCTATTCAACTTTTTTCAATATTACTGATTATGTTTCATGAGTTTTTCAAACCGTTTCTGAGTTATACATTGGGTTTCTATGTAGACAGCTAGAGTGAGGCATTGGAATGTTGAGTGACAGCAGAGTGAAAACACTTTTGCCCTCACGGCCACAATATTAACTTTTCAAGCTTAATTTTGGATCAAAACGATGCCGTGCTTGTGCTGGTCGGACTCATATGGGTATGGAAACCCACAGTTATTTACTTTTTGCGTGAGGAGCCCGAGAGTGAGATAAAGTCTGTCTCAAGCCCCATAGAGACTTAAAGCCCATATAGCAGGTTGATTTTTCCAACGAATTTGCGCTATTTACATGTTGGTTATTAACATTTTAACTGTTATCTATTGTATTTGATGTTGTTGGGTGTCACAAAACGTAATATAATACGAAAAAGTAGGTACTTTTTTGCAATGATTCTTCTTTCCCCCACAATGCATTGCATGACGTCACGTTGGGGAGACGATAGACCAAAGCCCCATTGAAATCAACGAGAGAGATTAACGAAAGAGTGTTCAGCAGTAGATAGTTTATAGATAAATACATATATATAATATATAATTAGCATAGATATAAAGATCAATAGATAGATATATAGATAGCATAGATAGATAGATATATATATATATAGAGAGAGAAATAGATAGACAGACAGTCAGATAGCATAGCTAGCTAGCACTAGATAAATAAATAGCTACTAGTACTAGCCTACATATATAGATATAGAGATAAAGCTAGATAGACATATGTATAGGTAGGAAAAATGGTAAACTACTGTGTTTGTGGGGGGTGTACAAATCTCTGTCTGCCCTGGCCCGAGACCGAGAAGCACTGAAAAGCTCGGTGCCGCCCGCCGCAAGCGAGAGCTGGCAACGGTAAGCCTCAGGCTAATGATGTTTACAAGCTGCAGTGCACGTTAGCTAGCCCCATAACACGAACCCCCCAACTACTACAGTCATAATCAGTGTGACATTAGAAAAGTCTGAGGCCGCATCCACACTAACCCGGGTACATTTAGAAACGCATACATATGTCTCCGTTGCACTTCCCGGCCACACTAATACGGCGAATTCGGACACTGAAAACGGAGCTTTTCGAATACGCTCCCCGGGCCCTAGCCGGAGACATTTGAAAACGCCGGGTACGCGTAGTAGTGTGGACGGGGTACACGGAGCTTTTCAGATACGATGACATTAGAAAAGCACATTTCGTGACTCATGAATATGAACCAAAACAAAATTGTTCTTAAGTAGCTACATGTCCAAAAGCTAGTCATATCTAGCTAGATAGCGCCATGGCTAGTGTTTGGATCACGAGTGATCATCAAACGGCTTTCATAACTGTGTGTGTTAGATTTAGTTGATTGATTTAGTTTCCCCTTTCCTGATAGAACGTGACTATTACGGAACTCAAAACGTGGAATATCTAATCGGAAATGTGTTTACAACGTCGGGGAAAAGATTTAATTAGGGATTGATTTGGGGGGGAGAATTTCACAGGTGGGACTAGTAAATTAACCCATAGGTAGCATGATGCCTTCTAGATCTAGATAAGAGCTCCTTATCTGAACTAACGACATGATAACTGTCACTACTGTAGATATAAAGAAAAGTTGACTTTCACTCGGTGCTATTCACTGACAGTAAAAAAAATGTGTCGTTATTGTATGCACTGCTGTCCGTAGACAAGCTCCAGCGCTCCTTGCTGCGTTGCCGTTGCTAACTCAGCAGGACACTTCACCAACTCTCCACTCATTCTCCTCGGACCATCCATTTAATTGGCTTTGGCGGCCATCAGGTCTAGGAAATTCCTCATTTGACCTCTCTCGTCTATTTGGTTCGATATTATAAGGCTGCGGGCCATCGTACATTTGAGTGGTTCTTGCCACCTCTTCCTCATCCCAGTCAGTTGCCATAGTTCTAGTACTAGACTGAGGCTACTCTCCTCCACGACTCCCCAACGTGACGTCATCGCCGAATTGCGCTATGACTGGGTCGATGAATGGGTACATAAAGCACTCAAGATATATATATATGTATATTATTCAAGAAATCTCAAAATGGTGTCTCAAAATGGTGTTTAAGACCAGTTTTGTACGTTTTTTTGTTAGCATTAGCATATTAGCGCAATTCGGCGATGACGTCACGTTAGGGAGTCGTGGAGGAGAGTAGCCTCAGTCTAGTACTAGAACTATGGCAACTGACTGGGATGAGGAAGAGGTGGCAAGAACCACTAAAATGAACGATGGCCCGCAGCCGTATAATATCGAACCAAATAGACGAGAGAGGGCAAATGAGGAATTGCCTAGACCTGATGGCCGCCAAAGCCAATTAAATGGATGGTCCGAGGAGAATGAGTGGAGAGTTGGTGAAGTGAGTTAGCAACGCAGCAAGGAGCACTGGAGCTTGTCTACGGACAGCATTGCATACAATAACGACACATTTTTTTACTGTCAGTGAATAGCACCGAGTGAAAGTCAACGTTTTCTTGATATCTACAGTAGTGACAGTTATCATGTCGTTAGTTCAGATAAGTAGCTCTTTTTAGATCTAGAAGGCATCATAGCTATGGGCTAATTTACTAGTGCCCACCTGTGAAATTCTCCCCCCCAAGTCAATCCCTAATTAAACTTTTCCCCGACGTTGTAAACACATTTCCGATTAGATATTCCACGTTTTGAGTTCGGTAATAGTCACGTTTTATCAGGAAAGGGGAAACTAAATCAATCAACTAAATCAAACACACACAGTTATGTAAAGCCGTTTGATGATCACTCGTGATCCAAACACTAGCCATGGCGCGCTATCTAGCTAGATATTACTAGCTTTTGGACATGTAGCTACTTAAGAACAATTTTGTTTTGGTTCATATTCATGAGTCACGAAATGTGCTTTTCTAATGTCATCGTATCTGAAAAGCTCCGTGTACCCCGTCCACACTACTACGCGTACCCGGCGTTTTCAAATGCCTCCGGCTAGAGGAGCGTATTCGAAAAGCTCCGTTTTCAGTGTCCGAATTCGCCGTATTAGTGTGGCCGGGAAGTGCAAACGGAGACATATGTATGCGTTTCTAAATTTACCCGGGTTAGTGTGGACGGGGCCTCAGACTTTTCTAATGTCACACTGATTATGACTGTAGTTGGGGGGTTCATGTTATGGGGCTAGCTAACGTGCACTGCAGCTTGTAAACATTAGCCTGAGGCTTAGCTACCGTTGCCAGCTCTCGCTTGCGGCGGGCGGCACCGAGCTTTTCAGTGCTTCTCGGTCTCGGGCCAGGGCAGGCAGAGAGTTTGTACACCCCCCACAAACACAGTAGTTTACCATTTTTCCTACCTATACATATGTCTATCTAGCTTTATCTCTATATCTATATATGTAGGCTAGTACTAGTAGCTATTTATTTATCTAGTGCTAGCTAGCTATGCTATGCTATCTGGCTGTCTGTCTATCTATTTCTCTCTCTCTCTCTCTATATATATATATATATATATATATCTATGCTATCTATATATCTATCTCTTGATCTTTATATCTATGCTAATTATATATTATATCTATGTATTTATCTATAAACTATCTACTACTGAACACTCTTTCGTTAATCTCTCTCGTTGATCTCAATGGGGCTTTGGTCTATCGTCTCCCCAACGTGACGTCATGCAATGCATTGTGGGGGAAAGGAGAATCATTGCAAAAAAGTACCTACTTTTTCGTATTATGTTACGTTTTTGTGACACCCAACAACATCAAATACAATGGATAACAGTTTAAATGTTTATAACCAACATGTAAATTGCGCAAATTCGTTGGAAAAATCAACCTTCTATATGGGCTTTAAGGTCTTTACACACTGGACGCTTTTTTTTCGTGCAATTAATTCGCAAATTATTAATACGTTCCGAACCTGTATCTAGTCAATGCAAGCTTTTTTCGAACCAAGGTCGATTTTTCTGAAGTTTCGCGTCGACATGTTCACATCTGACCAATCAAAACACATATTGTTTATCATGTCACATAGTCAAAACATTCATCATGGCGGACCAGATGATTGTGTTTGTTTCTCAGCACCCGGTACTATATGATAAACGAGAAAAGAACTACAAGGACAACGATTACAAAGACAACGTATGGAGAGGAATAGCACAGGAGATTCAGTGTGACGATGGTGTGTGTATATCAAGCTTCAAATGTCTTTTGAAGCAAACGTATTTGTGTAAACTTCCAACTACGCTAGCTACCGTTATAGCTAGCTCGAGTTAACTATAGCCATATTTTTCTCCATTCCAAAAAAGAACGTTGGAAAATTATTTTCAGATTCTGACAAGAAATGATCTTGCTTGATATAGTTTCCAAACAAACTAGCTATTATACAATGAGCTGTATTGTGCTCTTTAATCCGTATTATTTGACTGAGTGTAGTCAGGTTGGTGTTGTTTACTGTGTTTAACCATTACAGCATAACTATTACAGTACTGTACTTTACTACTTTATAGTTAAAGAACTAAAGAAGTTGTGGAAAAATTTGAGGGACACTTATGTGAGAAAGAAGAGGGAGGAGGGAGATGTGAAGAGTGGCCAGGCAGGTAACAGACAGAAGAAGAGATGGAAATATATGGAGGCAATGTGTTAGTCCTAAGTCAGTCTTTGTTAAGACTGGTCTTAGGCCCATATCTAACGCCTGTTGCACCAACAGAATTTAAAATCAGTCTTAACTAAGACTGGTCGTAACATGCGCGTTCATGAAAGTGCGCGTGGAATTCTATAATGGAACGTGCGTTGCCATGATACCGTTTATTCATATAGTTCACAACGTTTCCGTCTAGCTATGGAGGATCGTAAAAAAAGAAAGAGTAATTTCTCTGATTCGGAAATAAAAACATTGATCGAGAAGTATGACCAACATAAATATGTCATAACCTCGAAACAAAGCAACACAATAACCAACAAACGAAAAAAGGAGACTTGGAAAAGCATAACAGCAAGTATCAAAGAACTCCAAAATTCTGCGGACTTCCGTACAGTTGAAGAAGTAAAACATTTTTTGCAAGAATTGCTATCAAAAGCCAAAAAGGATGCAGGTCGGATGAAAAGAGTGCCGACTGGTGGGGGCCCACTGCCTAAAGCCTCAATATACAGTGAGACCGTAATCCAAGTTGTAGGCGAGAATTCCCCAGCATTTATTGGGTTGGAGGGAATGGATAGTGCTGCTCAAAGTCTCCTAAATGCTACTAGTGATTCTAGTGCTAGCGTTGAGACGGACACTTCCTACCAAGAAGAGGAAAACCCAACTGCAGTGCTCAACGTCAGTGTCACCAGTGATATGCAAGAAATCCAACCCGTGATCATCAGTGCAAGCCCTGGAGGTAGGCCTACGTAGGCTAGATCAGAATAGGCATACAGTCAATTATTTAACTAATGTAGCTAAACTAAATCTAAGATCATCTTTATTTTACCTAGACTTGACGGAGGATGAGATTGCAGCTGGAAACGGCAATCCGCCGAAAAGGAGGAGACAGGAGGACACGGCCAGTCTACAAAACCTATTGCTCCAAAAGGAGATCGTTCGAGTGGAAGCTGAGACTGTCAAACTAATTACCGAACAGGAAAAACTTCAATTGGAAAAAGAAAAAATGTAATTGGAAATAGAATTACTGAAACAAAAGTTAAATAATTCTATTAAAACCTTTGAGGAGCCGTCCTTCTTTGTTCTGTAGACCTAGGCTATAGGCCAACTGGTCAAAACAATATGTTCTATGTTTTCCAGCCATAATGGCTTCATCAATTGCATGTAATAAAAGAGGCTTACATGTTCATTGTCTCTAGGCCTGTTAATTGTTTTATTTACACACACGCACACATTCACACTTAGGCCCGCAGCAAGTTCACAACGTGTGCACGAACAAGTCGCCCGGCAACATCTTCTTGTGCTGCAGGGATAGCAGGGACTTCTTCATCTTGGACAAGCGAAGGGCCATGCATTGGTAGAGGTATTCTCCTTTTCATTGCGATATTGTGCAACACCGTGCAAGCTGCTATCACTGTGCAGGCTCTCTGGATGCATCCTGTCTCTCCGTGAAGACAGTGGAACCTAAATTGCATATAGGAGGGTTGTTGGTTAGGTTATGTAAGTAGGCTTAGCTATTCCATAGTCAAAAAGTTCTGTCCATGGTGCTGATTATGTGCTTACCTGCGCTTGAACACTCCAATACATCGCTCTATGATCGAGCAGGTAGTGGTATGGGCGGCATTGTAGCGTTGTTCCGGCTGAGTCTATGGGTTCAATAATGGTGTGAGTAGCCAGCGTTTTAGTGGGTAGCCACTATCACCAAGTAGGATCCCGTTGACTCCTCCATCTTCGAACTGGTTGAATAGCTCACTTTCCCGGAGAATCCTCGAGTCATGAGTTGAGCCAGGCCATCGCGCCACCAAATTGATGATAGTGTAGTTTGCATCGCAAACAAGCTGTACATTGATGGAATGATAGCCCTTTCGGTTGACGTAAAGGTGTTCCTATTCTGAGGGTGCTTGAATACGAATATGGGTACCATCAATGCAGCCGATGATACCAGGGATGCCAGAGGCCTGGCGGAAACGCTGCTTGTCAGCAATTGCCTCGGCCTCGTTAGGCAACTTCACATATCTCGGTAGGCGGCGACTCAGTGCTAGCGAGACCCTGCGAATGACTCTACAAGCTGTAGATTTATGCACACCGATCATGTCCACCATGGTGTTTTGAAATGCCTCGTTTGCATAAAACAGCAGTGCGAGTAACAGCTGTAACGTTGGCGTCAGGGCAGCATTTCGGTCTGTCTGAAAACTCAAATCGTCGGACAGTTCGTCGACTAGAGAAAAAATCTCAACTCTACTGAAACGAAACCTTTGAATTAGCTCCTCATCATTGTAGACATCCAGCGGGTTGGTTCTGTCTCGCACTACTCTCTCACGTCTTAAAGCACGTTCATTGTACAGTCTATGAATTAGACGCAACATCTTGTCGTTTTAGCTGCACTCAGCGGTTTTGTGAAAATTACTATAGAAACCAACACAGAACGTTCTCTGTCTTAACATAAGTCTCCTCTCCACAGGGCGTAACATTTAGGACTAGACTTAGAGAGAGAGCAGCCTAAGTCAGCGTGGTGCAACAGGCGCAACATCATTTTAGACATAGAACGTTGAGTTACGCCATTCTTAGTTTAAGACTGGTCCTGAATTCTGTTGGTGCAACCCACTCCTGAATATTATATTTAAGAATGACTCCTATACACTTGTCATTATCTGAATAGTACACACAGCAATCTAGATGCTGAGGAAGAGCTGGAGAATGCAGGGCTAGCAGAGCAGGTGTGTGAGCAAGAGGAAAGTGAGCAAGAGGGTAGTGCTGTAGCTCCCAGGCCAGCCAAGGCAAAGAGGAAGAGTAGTGACAGCATGCTGGAGGATTACCTGAAGAAGAAGGAAGTCAGAGAAGCTGAGAGAGAGGTGGGGAGAGAGATGGGGTCACTCAGTTTCTTTTAAGCTTGGCCCCTGCAATGAGACGTCTGTCCCCAGAAAGGCAATCTTGGGGTAGGTTCAAGATGCAGGAGATGTGTCATGAGGCAGAGTTTGGAGCTGTTTATTCTCAGCCATACACACATTTTAGTTCCTTGTAATGTATATGTTTCATATTTATTTAAGTTATTTTATTGTCATTGTTGAATTTGTTCAATAAAATCTTATTTTAACAACAAATTGGTTTGCATTGGCTGAAAAACATGTGGTAAGGCAAGTTCAAGAAACATGGGTTGTACAAAAAGCAGTTAACATTTAAAAGTCTACATAGGCTATTTATCAGAGAAATGTTTAAAATAAGGTTTTGATTTGTATGCTCTACTGGGATAACAAATAAATAAAGGAACTGATCAGGACAGATATATACATTTTCTTTAGGCAGCAGAACCACCTTGTACATGGGCATATTGCCAAGGCACTTGTCCGGCTGGTGAGCTGAAGTAGTGACGGAAGGTATCCCGCACTCTCAGGGCTTCTGCCGATGCCCTGTTTCCCCGCAGGTTCCTGATTGGATCTAGGATGCTTTCTTCACCATCGTCTTCAGCTGGCTCCCCATTGTCTGGATTCTGACCCTCCTCAGCAGAATGCAGATAGTTGGAGAGGATGCATGTTGCCTTCACGATACTGTCTACTGTATCAGGGCACACTTGCAGTCTTTGACAGTAGACCCTCCAGTGTTGCATGAGGATGCCAAAACAGTTCTCTACTATACGGCGTGCTCTTGAGAGCCGGTAATTGAAGACTCATGTCCTCTTGAAGGTGTCGCCCTGGATAAGGCCGGAGGAGGTAGGGCTTCATTGGGAAGGCCTCGTCAGCCACCACCACATATGGCACATGTCCCAACTCTGGTGCAGAAGGTAACAGAGCTGGTGGGGGGACATCAAGGTCACCTGCCTGGAGGGCTTTGCCAAGTTGAGAATTGGCAAAGATGCCTCCGTCGCTGTTGCTGCCAAAACCTCCAACATCAACAGCCAGAAATCGGTAGTCTGCATCTACCAGGGCAAGCAAGACCACTGAGAAGGTGCCCTTATAATTATAAAATTGTGATCCTGAGTTGGGAGGTGCCTGGATCACAATGTGCTTCCCATCCAGTGCACCTATACAATGTGGAAAGTTCCATCGCTCTTCAAATCTCCTCGCAGTATTCACCCACAGATCCTTATTTGGACATGGCATGTATTCGTCTTTCAGGACTTCCCAGATGGCATTGCAGGTTCCCCTCATTATTTGTGCCACAGTTGAGCTACCTAAGCGAAAGCTTGCTGCAATTGTGGTGTAACGATCACCAGTGCTTAGAAATATGCAAATAAATGGAAAAAAAGTATTTCATTTTCTGAATTGCTAAATACTTGACTTGAAACTAAATGAAAACCATCATGTTGCAGTTTGCTGCCTTCTACAGAGCGCACAAAATGACTATACAACAGTAGGGTGTTTATTGACCAAGCAAAGTGTCTGATGAGTGCATATGTTAACTCAAGACGAGAGATCAGACGCTTTGAATTTGAATAATTTTTTGCTGCGCTAAAGTACCCAAGAATGGGATGGACCAAATACGCATTACGCACAGCTACAACCCCAGTTTACCCTACTCACAAATGGGACTTTACTCAAATTAAATTAAAAAGATAATCTTACCTTAGACATACAGCTAGCCGCTGATCTGGGTCAATTGGCTTTCTAAAATTCGTTTCTTCTTCAAGCTTGGTTCCAACTGTTGCAGCAGTGTTTCAAATTGTCCGACAGACATCCTGAAGTACGCTTTGAAGCGGCTGTGGTACAGTTTTAGCTCCTGAACCAAGCAGTGGAACTCCCCAAGTGCTCCTCTCCGTGTTAATAATGGGTGTACCCAGGTATTTCGTTTTCTTTTTCGATTATTAATTAAAAGAAGCACTAACTCATCCTTGCTTGATGTTGTCATTTTTTTTCCGTTATTATTTTAGAACTTGATGTGTTGCTGCTCTTTTACTACTATTGCTAATGGAACTGTTTTGTTCTACTATGCCACTGATAGGCCTACTACTGTATCTGCTCCATTTATTAATATCATTTCAGCTACTAAAACGAATATTCTACTACTTCTATAGTTTAACAGTTCAGCTTTCAGCTTCTCCCGCATTGTATTTCAGTTCTTAGCATTGTTAGATGATGCAGTTCAGTTTCCACACTGCCTCTTACGACTCACACATTTTAAAAATCTATTTCAGCTTGCAGGTATTTTTGTCATTTCTGTATTTTCAGCCATTTAAAAAATGTATTTCAGATTTCAGCATTCCAACGCATTTTCAGCAGGAAATACTCTTTCTAGTTGTTGGAATGCTGCTTCAGCAGCACCGTTCAGCTATCAAAAGATTCAGCAGTTTCAGGCCATGGGTGCTATGACTTTTCAGCTTTGTACCTCTTATGCTTGAATTAATATAAATCAATATTCATAAGATTTTTAACATGGTTTTCCAATTGAGTTTTATTTCAAATCCTCTCAAACTTCTTAAAACTTCTTCAACTTCCAAATCCTTCTTCTTCCTCAATCTTTCAGCTAGAGCCACCATTTAAACTTTAAAATGTTGACAAAACCCTAAACTATTTTTAAATAATTCAGCTTTTTGATATCTATTCAACTTTTTTCAATATCACTGATTATGTTTCATGAGTTTTTCAAACCGTTTCTGAGATTTACATGGGTGTGTACGTGAAAGCCTAGAGTGCAGACTGAAACACTTAGAGTGGAGGGGAGCTTCGGATGTCGTTGAAAAAATAGATTCCTAGATTGCCAGCATTGCCACAATTTTTGCTCTTCATGCTTCGTTTTTGGATCAATAGATAGCTAATTTTGTGCTGGTCGTAGACAGTTGTCTGTGGAATCCAACAGACTTAAACATTTGTTCAGAGCCCCACGAAAGCGAGACATTACAGAGTCCAACTCTCGCCCCATAGAGTCCAATGCGAATCTGGTGAGAAATTCGTCAGAGAAACCAAAAGATTTAGAAACTGCCGGTAGAGTCGTATTTCTGCCTCCACAGACAAATAAAGGACATCTCTGGTTTCGACAGAGTCTTGGGTCTCGGAAAATATCCTTATTTTTTGGATTGGACATATAGGTTTGCGTCTAGGTTAACTTGTTTGAGGTGTGGGTCTAGCAACATTTCGGTTATTGTCTCTTAAAATCGAGGTAGCGCGATGGCTCTCCAAAACAAAAAACGGTTAGACTTCCAAAATCGACCAACTTGGCCAAACAAGGTATGTACATTGATCTTAAAGTGTACATAATCTAGCTAGATCGTTTATTTGAGCAAGTTTCCCAGAAACTGCAAAAATCGAGGCTCAAGACTGTCATAGCTGACCGTCACGAACAGCCCAACAGGGGCTGGGGAAGCGAGGTGAAGTTAGTTTCATATTCGACATTCGACTCACATTCGGAAGTTAGGGACCGGGTGATCTAACCCTAACCGGGTAATCAGATGGTTGCCGGTTCAATCCCTGGATGTGCAAATTACGTTGTCACTTCACCCTATTTGCCTCGGGGGAATGTCCCTGTACTTACTGTAAGTCACTCTGGATAAGAGCGCCTGCTAAATGACTAAATGTAATGTAGATAAACTGCTTTTCTACGTAAAAAGTACCGGTATTGGCAATACTGGCCCTGTATTTACTTGGTATCGGATCGATACCACATTTTGCCGTATCGCACACCCCTATTGAGGCTGCAGAGTGAGACGATAAAGGATCCCTCTGGATCGAAGAGAGCTTGATCGACTGGTTGAGCCTGCCTGGTGTGTAATACTGTTCATTCACCAATCAGAGGCTTTAACTCGCCCCCTGATTTTTGAGGGGGGACGACAGATTTTTTTGCGGCAACAAGTTACACCGTGGATAAATGAAAGTAAAAATAAATAAATGAAAACGCAAATCTATATATATACACACAAATACATGTAACATTTATATATTTAGTGTCTCATTGGGTGTGCCACGACTTCGTCGAGCACATCCTTTGTTATTTCACATATATATTATTTATTATTGTTTATTTTCCCACCCCTAAGCCTCGGTCAATATTTGGACTACATAGAGAACGTCGGTGTCAAAAGTGTCGTCTTGGTAGAGATTGAGTTGCTTGTATTCGAATTTACGTTCTGTTGCACAGTTTAGGAGGATACAACGTTTTTGTGGCAAAAAGTTTATTTTGTCGGCAAAGGGTACTCAGTTATAGCCTATTTCACTGCGTCAGAACACTCTAGCAACGATAGATATTTTAGATTATGAGTGAAAAATCCCACCCCCCAAAAATCCCAACCGTTGGGTTTTGTTGAGAAAGCGATTTTGAGTGGAACTGACATCTCAGATTTTTGATTTAGGTCGTGAAAGTCTTTGCAATTTGAGCGAATGCGGGGCGCCGTGAGACCGCCTAGTCTTACGCGGCAGCCATGCTAGAAAGCGTCAGTATTTTCATAATTTGATAGTTCGGTCAATTCTAAACCAAAAAACTGAAGGAGGGCAATGTTATGACGATATGACTATTGTTAAGACAGCCAGGTGGTGGATACAAAAATATGCCCCCCAAAACGTACACAGGTTTCACATTAGCGCCGGAAATTAGAATGTTTCTTTTGACATAAAGTTTAGCTGTGGCATCGAAGACAGTACACACCATATGGTATTTGAATTTGAGTGAGACCGCATCTTGTTTTGACGTTAGCCTCAGAGTCAGACTCGGTCGCCCACTGGCAGTGTGTAGTGTCCTAATTTCCGGCGCTTTCAAACAATCAGCAGCCAGCTTGCCTCTAGCAAACTTCTTTTGAATTAGCCATTTCCCCCTAAATTAATGTCTAATTTCTTAACGTTTTGGGGGCCATATTTTCAGTTAGCAGACGGCACAGTTTGAATCGCGATTCCATCTGAAATATTGCCAGTGACAACGTTGTTACAGTAGCTTGTTTCAAAGGGGGTTCTTTTGTTTCAAAGAGGGATCTTAATGAATTATGCAATATGAGTAGGCTAAATGCTTGAAAATATCACTAGAATGGAAAAATGTAAGGAAACGGACCCACCTGCATCCAAGTAAGCACACCCTACAATTTCCCCAGAAATTGTATGCTCTCTAGTTAATGATTGTACTTTATTTGACAGTAAATGTAATAATAAATATATTAGTGACGCTTTTAAATCTAAATTGTTTTTGGATTATAACAGAATTGTGTGTACAGGTTCCGAATATGGTTGCATTGTCCATAGAAAAAAACACATTTTAAATTCATTAAATGGCCCATTTCCCCAAAAGTCAAAGGGACTCACTTTAAAATGATTTATGAAATATATCCGGTCGCTGACTTTCTTAGAAAAAGATTCAAATTTGATGTAGACCCTTGTGTATTTTGTGAGGTGGACGATTTTAATTTCAAAACGAAAATCCATTGGCCGCAAAGTACACGGACCGAAATGGTTCTTACCGCTCCGGGGCGTGGCGTTGGAGTGATACCATTGTACCTCACCCACTTGGTGTGGGACTGCTCCACAGTGGCCTTCTGCATGTACTTCCCCTTGGAGAACACCTCCTCCACCGAGGTCATGTTGTAGGCACACACTGCCGAGAGACCTACGTTCGCCCTGGGGCAGACAAAGACAGATACATCACCATGACTCTTCACATTTTGTCCATTTAGCAGATGCTTTATCTAAAGCAGCATACAAATAGTGCATATAGAGAGAACAGCAGAAGATCACGGATCAGAAGTGACAGAATTTTGGTGGTCAGTCAAGGAACAGCCTTATATACTAGCCACCGAGCAAAGTACCGTATTTTACGGGAAAGAAGCCGCACTGTGTACAAGCCGCACCCCCTCAGAATGTGCAATTTGTGTTTGTATATCGGAGTACAAACTGCACTGGAATACAAGCCGCACTTTACATGTACACAACGTCACCGTTGAACAGACCATTGCTCACAATTGATCAATTGCACATTAATTCCCTCACAGCGGACGGTGTGGCTAGGGATCTAACTAGACAACATTCCCAATCAGGGTGAACACTCAAATTATCTAAACTATAGACCATAGCATTACACGTATCAAAGCAATACAAAAACAACAATAGAACTCCAAACAATGCTTATTTAACTAAGCCCTTGCGCCTAACTTAGTAGCTTTTCAGCTTGCCGCAGGGCAATCTGGGTACCAAGAGTATAGGCGATCTTACAGCATTGTGTAACACTTAGGTTGTGGATAGTATGTCCAGAAGTAAAGCCAAGTCACTAATTTAGTGGCAGAATCCATTGTTTTGTCTACAACATTATTTTAGATATATTATATGTTTAGCTAGCTTGCAAATCCTGAGGATAGCCTACTTTAGCAGACCTTTCTATGTGACAACGGACAGGGGTGTTTTGTCCCTCGGGAGTTGCCATAAGATTCTTGCTGAAAACATTAGTTTACGTGAAATCAGTGAGGGCTGTTGGAATGGCGATGTCAAGAAGAGCAGTGGTAAAATACAAGTTATGAAAAGAGACCGCGTCCGTGTCTTATACACGATCATATACAATTATATCTAAAACGAACTTACAAAGACCATCGGTTAGACTACCAAAGTTGAATTAGCGTAGTAATGTTTCTTTAGTTTCTTCCAGGATCACAAGGACTCTTACTTAGAGACCTGCTGCTCTTGTTGGTTAGCTGTAACTGATTTAAAATTCTTGTACTCGCGGTGAGGTAGTTTACTGTTGTTTGCTCTTCCACAGGTACACTTGTGCACTTAAGATTCATGTTGTCCAATTGTAACTTGTTTAACTTCATGCTCTTATGATTCTTCCCTTTGGCACTTTTTTCACAATGTATGATTCATGTCTGAATACTTGCAATGTTGGGGATATCTCGTTGTTATGATCAGTGACCCTATGCACTTTTGTAAAGCTCTCTCTTGGAAGTCGCTTTGGATAAAAGCGTCTGCTAAATGAATAAATGTAAATGTAATGTTGTTAGCGATGCTAGCGTTATTTTGCTAGCTAGCCTAGCCTATAACATTTCACTGGGTCTTGCAGCTGTTTGATTTACAGAAATTATTAGGAAATGTTATGTTCTACTAGCCATTTGCCTACTTTAGCAAGTCACTGTATTTTCATGCCCTGATAGTGTAACACAGTAAATAATTCCTCTTTCAAGTAATAAGCCCCCGAAGTGTTAAGCATACAATTAGCTGCACGGTCACGGCACGGCACGGTCTTGAGACAAAGCCACTTTTTTGTTCTAAAAACGGAATATAAGCTGCTTCAAAATATAAGCCGCAGAAGCACAAGAAAACTGTAAAGTTGGAGTACAAGCCGCTGCTTATTTTCCATAAACTACGGTAACCACATCTCACCTAGATCAGGCACGGTGAACACTAATAATAAAATAAAAATATTTTTCATAACTACAGTCCAACAATAACATGTCAATTACAAATGCATAGTACAGAGCAGAAAAATATCGTAGGCCTAGTAGTCATAGTCATATTGTAGTGCAACATAAACATGTTGTCGGTGCTGCTGTCTCTTGCTAGACAGTGCTATGAAGTAAAATACAACATGCAGAGAAGGGTACGCTGCTTTTGGTGCACTTTGAACTAATTAGCCTTGGTGAAGAAGGGCATCTTGAGACCCCTTTGGAAGGACCGTAGGGACGGAAAAGTGTATTGTTGAACATGGAGGTCACACTACTGTGGAAGCGCTGCATGGTGGACATGGGAGTATTAATCTTGATTTAATCAGGGGTTGCAATACAAAACAATGTCACTGAGTGAAGCACCTGTGTCTACGTATGGCTGGATGATGTCCTGGAGGTATGTGGGGTAATGTGTCCTGTTAGCCGCAGTATGGGTAAGGAAACCTTTCCAGACCAAACTCCCTCTGGAACCCCCTCCATTCTCTGCTGACTCACCACTGGGAGGTAAAGACCCCGTAGATGACTGTCTCCCTCCAGTCGGGAGTCTTGAGGATGAACACGTCGTGGACCACATTGAAGACAAAGTTGAGTTCGGGCATAGAGCACACCAGCTTGGCCTTCAGGAAGGAGGTCCACTTCTTCTGCAAAGTCCTCTGGCCTCCAAGGTCCCCCTGTAAGCAAATAAAAGCACACATAAATGCCAAGCCATGTGCTGACTTGGTCTGAGGAAACTTCTGGCTGTACATGAGCTGTCAATTCAATTTATGCTGGGGTAGATGGAGGGATGATACAGAGACAAACAAGAAAGAGAGTGTGAGGAAGAGAAAGAAAGGATAGCAGGCGGTGCGTGACGTGGTCCTGACCTTGCAGACACGAGCTACTCTAGGGATCAGCAGCTTGCCATAGAACTCGTACTCCACCGACACTTCTGTGAAGAAGTAGTATATCTTATCATCCTCACCATCTGCGCTGTTCTTTCCCTCCCGGATGACGTCGGCAAAAACAAAACTAGGCTCTGTGTGGAGTCACAAGGAGAGATATAAAGGTATTGGCGTATGGCAAAAGCTAGAGATGGTGTGATATAAAATTGCCGACAGACTAATTTTTAAAGGGAATTAGTGTCCCATCTTACCATTTAACCACGATGTGGAATATTCGGTTCTCAACAGACTCTCTGACAAGGAATATCGAGAAATAATGGGTTCACTTCCCAAGAAGTTATAAGCTGTCCCAGAATACAATTCTCCATCTGAATAACAAGGAAATATAATAACAAATCTGATTAAAACATGATGTCTGCATGGGTTATCCTCCTAAACCAGGTTTCTGTCAAAACTTTGAACAAAGGAAGAGATGCTGCGAAATTGGGGTCAACTCACCGACCATGACGGTAGTAAAGCTCTGAGAGGGGTCAAAAGAACACTTCCCTCGTCCGTCCTCTGCTCGCCCCTCCAGAGAGAAGTCTTTGAGAGACTGAGAGAACAAACACAATCTTTCGAATACAATTTTTTATTTTTCAGATAATTCTGTTCCTCTGACCAGGCTTAATCTCAGACATCTCAATTATTAGGGGTGGGAATCTTTTGGTACCTCACGATTCGATTCGAATCGATACTTGGGATCGCGATTCGATTACTTTTTTAATCAAATGTCGATTCAATATATGCTTACATTTGATTCCAGTATGCTGTTTAGTGTTACTTGTTTCTATTTGACTGTGATAGGCAGTTAAGTGTTGAGGACTGAATCGCGATTCATATGTAAATCAATTTTTTCCCCCACCCCTATCAATTATTAGGACATTTTTGGGAGAGATGACCCTGGTCTGGCCATGAGCGCTCTTACTACACCTACCAAGTAGTCACACAGTGGTTGAAAAGCGTGCGTCCCACAGACATACAGACGGTCTTCATCCAACACCTGGAGCACTCTTATGTAGTTCAGACAGTCAGTCTGCAAACACACATTGTATAAAACATTGAAACTTGCGTGAGACAGCAATCTAACAGGTTCCTGACAGACAGAGCAATGTGGAGGTTGAGGGCAATCCGGATAAGAGGTTGACATAATAGTAATGTTTTTTTATAACAAACCATACTGTGGTGAGATACAGTTTATCCGGAGAGTATTCACAGCGCTTCACTTTTTCCACATTTTGTAATGTTACAGCCTTATTCCAAAATTGATTCATAATTGGGTGTGCCACGCATTCGGCGAGCACAACCTTTGTTATCTCACATATGTATTATTGTTGGAATGCTGCTTCAGCATTCTTTGTTATCTCACATATATATAAGAATTGTTCTTTGAATCTTTATTCTACTTCTTCCGTTTCTTCCAAAACACCTTTCAGCGCCTTCAAATCTTCAGCTATTAAAACCGTTCAGCTATCATAAAATTCAGCCGTTTCAGGCCATTGGTGCTATGACTTTTCAGCTTTGTAGCTCTTATGCTTGAATTAATATAAATCAATATTCATAATTTTTGGTGGCCAAGCCGCAAAGCGGCGAAGCCACATAAGTGTTTCTACCTTTTCTTATTATTAGTGTGTTTGCTGCAAGCAAAAACACTATTGTTATTCTGCATACTTATTGTAGGCGGCCAATTTGTGATCCTCAAACTCTGCCGCCGAGAGGCTGAATAGGGGAAACCAAGATGCCAGACGCGCCAATACGACTTCCCCCGTCACCCCCTCCTCTCCTCTCCTCAAACACACAGGTGAACAAGTTAAGCTGATGCGAAAATAATAAAATGGATGGGGAAAAGATGCCAGGAGGAACTGAAAAAGGCAGGTAAAAAAGAAAGATCTGTCACTTCATAAATCCTGCAAGGGTGGGAAAAATATGTTTTCTCAAAAGCCCTGAATCTTTCAGGTCCAAATCAAATTTGGTTTATAATTTCCGGAGAATATTACAATTTGAGTTCAACAAAATGTTTATATTAGCCTACAGAAAGTTGGCAGCCCTGTTAGATAGACCAGCTCTCTGGTGTTCTGGTCCTGGATATCAGACACTCGTTTAGCTGCGCTCTGCTCTATGTACTTCCACGCGAACAACAAAGGAGAAAGTTTGAACGTTTTTAAAGTATATTGAAAATGGACCATCATAAATGCAGTGTTCCAGGCTGTACTGGGAATGCTGACACTTTTCATAATCTTCCCCAAGGAACCAGACACTCGACGGGCATGGCTGATGTCTCCTGTATCTAGAATAATAGAATGCTAAATACGTTTTTTAAACACATACTGCTGTAGTTGGCATTAGAAGGGAAGCTTCCAAAAAATAGCCAGAAAACGAAAGCAGTTTAGTCTTTTGCTGAGGCCTGTCTAGATTTATCTATTCGAAATAACTGGAGAAAGGCTGTGCTAGATACAGGATACGTTAGCATTGCTAATAACTGTTACCGACAAAATCATACTACAGCTTGCGGTTGTGATGAACATAACTAAGGTCGGAACGCACCTCTTTTCAGCAACAGCTTCATAGCAAATCCTGCTTACATTGTCCCAGCCAGGTTTTCAAAACCGTCCTTGGTGAAATGGTTCGCGCAACTGCACAGAGATCTTCTATGCTACGGTATAAACAAACATCAGCCATACCCATCTTGTCAATGTTAACTAGACTCAAGCTCATCTGCTTTTCATTAACGGTGATTTGCAAGGAATGTAAGAACAGCTAGATAGCGAAAACACTATATACTGTAGGCATGTAAACCAGTTTAGCTTGCTAACGCAAGAGCATGACTGTGTTATGATTTTGCCTAGTTTATTGGCAATGGGACTTACGTTATTTCATGTTCCTGACTATGTTTCATTCAAATAAATAACCCGTGTTGTTATGTAAATCTACAATTCAGATGCATGTTTGTCCAGATCTATTTTTCAGCAAGTTAGCTAGAGCTAACTGAAGCTGTGTTGAATCACGATAGTTTGTTTGCTAAGATGTAGAGCTAACGTAACCCAGCTAAGGCGATTCTGTTTGCTTCGACAACAGAAGTGGAAACTATCGTAATCATTTCAAATTATATCTAGTCAATCTGTTGAAAACAGTGTTGTGTAGACACAATAGATTTATTTGTACGTTTTTATTTCAAGTCTAGACCTTTTTGTATACCGTTTGTATACTTTCCGCTTTAAAACAGTACTATAAGAGAACCTCTTAAACAAGCTTTGGTACACATTTAAGGCTAATAAAGATGCCCAGCGTCAACTGTGTAGTGGCTGCCATAACAACTGGAGAAAACGAAATCAGACCCTGTCTTTTGATTGTTTTGATCATGGAAAAAAGAGGTCCGAGTGCATCTTAATGTAATGTAAAGCTTTTGAAACAACGGAGCAATCAAATTAGTTAATAGATGCGTTTTTCTAATTGCCATTATATACGAGGGAAGATTACTAGTGCATTACTAGTGCACTCATGTAAGTTTTAACACGTTGAATAAAGCTTCTGTAACGGGTATGTAACGAACGTGGTCTTGCAGGCGCTGTCAGAGGTATCTGGCACTGGTCACTCCCACCACCGGGAGATCGCTCCCACCGGGAGTCAAACTCGCCACCTCTGGCTTCCCAAGCGCCACCACTACCAACTACGCCAAAGAAAAGCTAGCTATTCAATGACGCGGGTGGCTCATTACATACCTGAGGAATGAGTTTCACCGCTACGCATCGGCTACATTCACCCCTCAAACTCACTCCGGCCGGCTAGCTGATGCTAACCTAGCGATCCGGGTCACGGCACCCCTGTAACAGGTATGTAACGACCGTGGTCTTGCAAGTTCCGTCAGAGGTGTCTGGCACCTGTTCACTCCCCCACCGGGAGATCGCTCCCACCGGGAGTCGAACTCGCCACCTCTGGCTTCCCAAGCGCCACCACTACCAACTACGCCAAAGAAAAGCTAGCTATTCACTGACGCGGGTGGCTCATTACATACCTGAGGAGTGAGTTTCACCGCTACGCATCGGCTACACTTCTACCAAAGACCCTCGATGATAAAGTTGTTACTATTTATTATTACAGCACAATTTGTGTAATTTGTCACTCATATATTTGCAGTTTATGGCTAATAGCAAGCTTAAGCTTTCAAACAAGGTATAGCAAATATGCCCTGCAGTGAAATCGTTAGAACATCTCATGTTTGTGGCTAATGTAACGCCTACTTATAGCAGCAAAGCAGAGCAGCGATCTGACCGGCAAACAAATTATATAAACACTTAAAAGTCGTTTTCAAGCCATCCAGTGAAAGGGTGTATTGGTGACTTGTTGTAGCACACGAACATAGCACAACTGGCACAAATCCACCCAACCCTTTTTAATGTTTTAGCAGCGGGACTTCTCGGCAGTTCTCCATTGAATTGAATGATATCCCCGGCAAACAGGAAGTTCGAATACAACGGAAGTAAAAAAGGTGGGCGGGGCGGAATAAGGTGAATAAGGGAAAAGGCTAGCGTTTTTTCCCGGGAAAAAAATGCTGGATGTAAAAGAGTGCATAGGACAGCACCCGGGCCATTTTCTGCCAAACCACATACCCGTTACATACCCTATTCGGAGACCTTCAGGAACAGTGTAAAATACTCAAAAAACCCAGTCAATCACCCCTTTAAGCTAGAAACACCGTTCAAACTTCACCTGATTTAGTCTGAACTGCTCTAGTGTGCTATTACTTTTCTCACAGATATCTTTTAAAGTTTTAAAGTTATTAAAGTTTAAAGTGCTTAAAAAAATTCACACATTTTTTACATTGTTTAACACTTTCTTGCCTGAATATGCAGACTTTTTCAAATAATAGACCTGAACTGTTTATACCATTTTGAAGACAAGATGTAGGGATTTCTAATGATGTAAATATGTATATGATTACGTTAGGCAAATCATCCTTTATCAAGACGATTTCACGGAGCCATTCTGACAAAATCTTCTCCGTCGTCAATACTGTTTTAGAAAACGTAATTTTTAACCACTTTCAATACAAGATAGAGGACAGGTTAGATGTATGAAATGTGCGTAATTTTGTCATGAATTCGAAACAGAAGACAGATTTAAGATAGACTATTTTGTTTAAAAGCTATGACCACTGAAGTGATGAGTGGAAACGCAATTCCTCTCATAATCGAGACTAGCGCGTTCGCTCTCCATAACTAAAAACGGTTCACTTTCACTTTCTGAAAGAATCAAGGCTCAACACTGTTATAGCTGACCGTCACGAACAGCTAAACTGGGGTTCACGAAAGGCTTACTGCAGCTGGCCATACTACGAACAAATGCTTCGTAACTGAAACGTATTTACTTTTAATTGACGATATTGAACACAGATGTTAAGAAACTTGTCTTTAATCTAAATATCTTCTCCGTTTTCAATTTGAAGCAGTAAATCGAATACAGTAGGAATTCTCCCACAACATCCGCTCCGCTTTGACTAATATGTTTTCTCAGTCCACCATACATTGCTACTGTAGGAACCAAAACGTATTATAAGAGGATCTGTTCGGACGCAAGAATTGTTTTAGCAGGATACGCAATCATTGTGAATAAAAGACAGATGATTAGGGTCTAAGATTCATAATGAACTTTGTAAACCAGAACAGCTGCCAAAATTAGTTCTGGGGATTATAGTTTTAACATAGGGAAAGGTTTATATGTCCCAATTTTACGGGTGCGTGAAATTGAGAAAAACGGAATAGATGCATTAAACTATTAGTGGAGCTGTTTTTTGACCAAAATGTATTACTGGCTAAAACAGGTTTATCTAGGAATAAGAACCTAGTGAACCTAGTGAAAAAGGTTTCTACCTAAACGTAGCAGCATTTAAAACTAGGTCGCAACTAGTTTCTTAGTCAAAAGTCTTCCAGGAGTAATTAACCTACAGATTACCTAGACATGCTGAAAAAGACACCTCAGGATATGATTGTGTGATGTTTGTATTAGATAACAATTACGGTTATGGCGTGCTTTTGCAAAAAACCCTCGCTTCACACGACTGCGGGACAACGCTGTGTATATAGAAGGCGATGTCCCCGTGGTGTGAGAAGGGGAGGAGCAGCAAGGCACACACGTGATATGGAGTCAAGATACAATGTCAAAACACATTTTTCTTTTGTATAAAGGTATTTACAAAAGAAAGCAAAGCTTTTCAATAAAATATTGCTTTTAAAGAAAAGTATTTAGAAGAGGTTAGTCTTAAAGAAGCTTTAGAGTAGAAGTCACAGAAGGTTTATGAATAATGTTGTACATTTTATGATAAACATTTCTGCATGTATTCTGATAAACAAGTTGACTTACTCTCTCTCTCTAAAAATTCCAGACAGTGACCGTCTGAAAGCAAAAGGGAGTGTCTGATTTCCAGACCCCCATCTGAGTGTGTACTTAGGGAAACTTAATAAAATAGTACGATATATGTGTAATGAATGATTACGAAAGGATGTGAAAGGATGTTTTTCTCTTCCAACAAAACCTCCACACACACACTGTAAAACAAACACATATTATTGTCTAGGGGACTAAGTCATGAAGGTTCTTCTTTCAAACTGACCCACATATTGCTCTATAAGTATTTAATACCCAATTTGAGTTTAAATCATCCAGGCCAGTCCCTACTCAAAAATGCCCATCGCAGAGAGGACAATGAGGAGGGGGGGGCAGAGCAAGCCCAACCAGGCTCACTGACCAGACCCTCCCAGCCGAGGCACCCTACAGTCGGCGACTGAGCCCTACCCCACCCCAAACGCCCGAGCCACAAGGGGCAACCAACGAGATGATACGAGACGGTATGACAATTTCACAGGCCCTGGAAATTACTATCTCCTAAAATTTATGGAGGAGGCCGAGCAGGCTGAGGTTGGGAGGAGCCCAAACCCAAGTGACGTCATCACTGATAACGAAGCTGAGTCCCTGTTCAGGTCACCGGATCTCCAGGTACAGCAAGAGGCTATGCCAATGAACTTTGTCAGACGTTCTATATCCCCTCCACAGGTTCTCAATGAACAACCCAGCCAGCAGCCACTAGGGCGTAGAGAGACAAAAACTCAGTGTAGGGACGTCCTGTACTAAGGGAAACAAGCAACGATGGCCACAGTACAGTTTAAGGGATCAACTATGTGGTTTCATCTAGAACCACTGCTAAAGATCCCAGATCAGACCTGGTCACACCGATTGACTCTGATTTTCCCTGTTAAAATACAGGACAGTGCTTGTCCTAATGCAAAGCACACAACTGACGTTATCTAATTCTCAGCCCTAGGACTAGGGCCTGAGAGTGAGGTTGAGAGCTCCCTGCTCGTGCCCCAGAACGTCAAAAGTTGTGGCTTAGGACCAAGGACAAAATCCAGGGCTTGGAAGTCTTACCACGCCATCCTGGACAACGGCGACAGAGTCACTCAAACCTGCTCCCCAAAAAGGGATCAACTAAAGAAACTCAACTGCCAACCAATCCCTTCCCTGGTTGCCATGCAACTTGGGAGGAAGGTGGAGGGTGAGTGAAACGCAGGAAGACATTGGGGAGAGAATGATGCACAGCAATTTTGTCATTTATAATGTGAAACCAAAGTGATTGTTAACAAAATGCCTTGGTGGTTAGGGAGTAGAACCAAAGTATTGATGACATTAACAATGTTCTGTTAGCTCTGAGCTAACAACTCACAGCTACCACTGCCATACCATGGATAAACAACTGGCAGTTGGCAGAGGAAAAGCAGGGAGGGGTGATGTATATAATACACCCACCACATTGTTCCTGATGAAAGCTTCACTAAAAGACTATGACTAAACTGAAAGTTTAAAGGGCTAAAAGTTATTGCTGCATACACTCTCCAGACCAGGCTACTGCACCAAGATCACCTAACGTGTGGCTTTTCCCTGACCAGGATGCTACCCTGCTCCTGGCTTGTATTCAATTCAGGAGAGAGGAAGCGAACTGAGTCAGAGTGCGGAAACCGGTTCCTAAACCAACACCAACCCCCTCAGTAAACCTGACGGCGTCACCACCCGAGCAGCCTCTCAGAGAAAAAGTCAGACAGACTCCAGGAGGCCTCTCTCGCCAAACAAGCGTCACTTCTAATGTACCAATTGATGCGATTGGCCTGCCGAGGGGGGTGGCTAACAACTTTAAGCTAGGAATTAAATAGCATCAGTATGTGAATCTATTTTGCCTTAGATTAACTGCTAACAGAAACACCGAATGGATCAATTAGGTCTACTGTAAATCAGCAAAGGTTCATGAACATACTGATAAACACGCTTACAGCCCTGGGAGATCACCTATCCACAACCGAGGCCATGACCTGTCAGGACCCACAGGTATTTGATACTGTCTGCCCCGTTTGAGAGTTTTGCCACAGGTGAAAGCAATGGCTGACTTAGGATCCTTAAGAGAGGAAGGGAAGGCTCATGCAGCACAAGTAAAAGATGTTTGATTTCCTGCAGTTACACATGGGGAATTGGGGTCTCAGTTTTGCTAAAATGGGAATAGCTGTGCCTTTAACACTTTTTAACGTTAGTGGTCGTTACGTTGTTGAATCCTAATTCTCCGCTCTCTGTCACGTCCCACCTGACCTCACCTATGACGGCTGTGGGCATTCAGAGAGGGTGACTAACCTGAAAAACTCTCTTTTGCTTTTAGCGGAAAACCCCAGTCCCGGAATCATGAGGACTTAGGAAACAACATACAGGCCAAAACCATACCAGGCCGCAGTAATAGAGTCAAGCTATATTACGGTTGTTGTTTTTCTGTTTAATTTTTTCTGTTTAATTCAGATTTAATTTACTTGCTTCTGTTTTGTTTGAATCTTGTTTTTATTGATTTCTGGAGGATGAGATGGTGTAAAGTGCATCCATGCATGTATTAATTATATGTGTGATTCATGGTTTCTCCTCCAAAGATGGCCTGAAGCCAGGGGGAGTTTTTATCCAGAATCTTGAGCTAAACTGTTGGAAGTTGAAACATTGACAGACACATCTGTGCCCACACACAAAGTTATTGGAACTTTGGGGGTAGTGGATGTTTTGATAATTAAAAACTTGTTTTAACACAAAGGTTTAAGATACTGGGTAAAAGTAAGTGTTGTCCCTTACAGGAAGAATTCTAGACTGTTTACAGTTGGAGCTAACACATTAGCACTGATCACATAACAAATGATGTGGCTTATTATAGTCAAGACTTTTTGAAATTGTGTTTGTTTGTTTTAATGTTTAAACGTTTTGGTGGAAGTTTCTCTTGGCTAATACAGTTTTGTTTAAGTGTGAGGGGTGAGACCCTCACAAGGGGGGTCTGTTGTAAACTGCATTAAACATACATCTTGGCCTATGCGGTCATCTTAGACCAAAAGACTCAGGAAACAGCCCACTAAGCAGAAAGCAGCAAAGCACTATTGCTGACACGGTCATGTAAACGAAATGATCGTCATCCCAGGTCATAACTAGAACATTACATGTTTAAATAACTAAAACACCATGGTTCTTTTCAGAGGCTTGCCCTAAACATATCACGCTGACCTGTTCGGACAAACCAGATTGAAGAACTTTAGCTGACTACAGTGAGATATTGAACGACCAATGCAGATATGGCCAGCTCTCTAAGACAAAAAGCAAACAAACACACACATTGATTAGATCAATAATGAGGGAAGCTATTCACACAGACAGGTTCAATGCACGAATTATGGGATGGGATGGACTGTATAAAGACTTGTTAGAAACTCATGTTAGGTAAACTCATCTCAGTGCGAGAGACACCTAGCGAATGTGCCCCAATTGTTGATGACAATAAGAGCCTTTGCATCTGAACTTGAACTCTGCCTCTCCGAGACGTTTCTTAAAGCAACCTGTGTCAGCCCAAAAAGCTGACCACGACAGTAGCGATTGAGTTGCTTGTATCAGAATTGACGTGCCGTTGCACGGTTTAAGCTCAAATTACGTTTTTGAGGCGAAAAGTGAAGCTAACGGTGGCTAACTTGCTAGCCACAGTCACTGACGCTACTAACGTCATAACGTCACGAAAACACGACTGACTACCTCTAGCAGAACATTAGTTTAGCAGCTCGTTAACTTCTGGGAGATAGCTAGCCTAACTAGCTTTACTGCAAGGCAGCTGCAGAAACGCCACAAGCAAATAGGCCAGGGTGATAACTATTTTCTCCTTTTACTTTGTGATATGAAACACAATTGTGAAGTGTAATGTACAATATAAGATGATATTATTTTGGAAACAGTAGTCTACTATTTCACTGAAGCATTAGCTAGCATCATGACATTAACCTCTGTTGCCCGGAAAACGCATACTACAGCGGTCTATGATGCATCTGTTTTCAATCGTTAAAATAAACATTCCTCACAAATACATTTTCGTTGTAGGATGTATTATGACATTAGATAGATACTTTTATTATCCCGTGAGGGAAATTCAGGTGTCCCTCACAGCTCCTCCAACATATAGCTAGCCACAGACAACACGACACAACACAAACAAGGAGCCTCGAGAGATTACAAGTAAACGATTTGTTGGTGAAATAATCATTACCTGTGGTTTCAAACCAGTGTACCTCACTGCAATGCTGTAGCCTACGCGAGACATAGTAGCTAACAAAAACATCCACAGCTGTTTATGAATTTAAACGGCGACAGAACACTCCCTAAAATCAAGTCTTTCAATAGGTGAAACTATCTGACTACTAACCCGAACTTCATTAGCACGGCCTAACTTGTCAATCTGTTAATGAAAATAATTCATTTCAGCCTAAACCATACAACAGAACGTTAAATCGAATTCAACCAATGCAATCGCAACTGGTACCAAGACGAACACTGTACAGTACGTAATACAATTTACCGGGGCAGCTTCTCCACACAGGGCTATATCACATTTTGCATTGTTTCTGACAATGATCGCTACCAGTGAGCTTTTTATGAATGAGCAATTTCCCACTAAATAAATGTCAAGCTTATTTTCGTTTTTCGGGGGATATTTTCAGTTAGCAGATTGTACTGTTTGAATTGCGATTCCATCTGAGATAGCTCTACTGCCGGTAACGTCGTTGTAGAATAATTTTCAAAAGGGGGTTCTTTATTAGCCTAATGAATGAATGCAATATGAGTAGAATAAATGCCTGAAAATATCACGAGAAGGGAAAAACTTAAAAGGACGTTTAAGTCATAGAGATTAGGTACATTTTTACACCGGTCTGCCAAATGTAGGCTATTTGTTTTGGTTCAACTATGAGGCTGCTGATCACCATTCCCTCTTGCTGGGGAAATGAGAAGACAACTATTTCATTCTACACTTCACTGTTAGTATTTTGAGTTCTAAATGAGCAGCAAAAGAAATATGCTTTTGTATGTAATGTAATTTTTATATATAATAAGTATGTATTTTTATATAAAATATACTGAAATATCAGTTGTAAAAATGTCATTAAAACTGACCCCTCTGCAACCGATGCAAGCAAGCATACCTTACAATTTCCCCAGAAATTGTACCCTCTCTAGTTCTACACACATTCCCTCATAATGACCAAGTGAAAAATGTTTGTTTAATATTTTTTATAGATTTGCAAAAATTAAGTATAGATTTTGCTCAATACTTTGTTGAAGCCCCATTGGTAGCAATTACAGCCTCAAGTCGTTTTTAGTATGATGCTACAAGGTTCACATACCTATTTTTTATAGTTTCTCCCATTATTCTTTGCAGGACCTCTAAAGCTCCATCAGGTTGGATGGGGAGCGTACATGTTCATGTGATAAAAAATAAATTATAATAATTGTAATCAATTTTCAAAAATTGTTTCACGTTGTCATTAGGGGGTATTGTGTGTAGAAAAAAAATATTTTGTCAATTTTGGAATAAGACTGTAACATAACAGCATGTGGAAAAAGTGAAGAGCTGTGAATACTTTCCGGATGCACTGCATTAAACGCACCTCTTTAGATTTTCCTTTTGCCGTGCACATCATCATTGGGGTTTGTGGAACTGTCCATTGAACCTGCACCGTGATACAAAAGCAATAAATGAACACTGCTATTCAAGGAAATATTTTCAAGCTCACGTACCTCATTTCAATCCACTCCTCCGCTAGCTCTGGTACTGCAAACAATGCATGCACATGTGTTGGGACTGTCAGCATTGAACAGGATGATGATACAGTACCTTGTTGTTTCTGATGGACACGTTTCTTATGTTCAGCTCAAAGATGGCCTCCCTGGCCCCAACGTAGAGAACCTCTTTTCCTTCGCTCATTAGTAGGGTGGAATAGTTGAAAACTCCAGGCTCAGAGAACACTATCAAATTGACCTCTGTGGGAAAAAAACACATTGATCCTCAGGGTGCATATGTGAGCTTGCAGTCTATGCCTCTCTACTTCTAATATTTTGGTGTGCAGTCTGTGAGTGTGCAGCATGTCTGGCTATGCCATCTCAGAAAGTGACAGTGTGATGAATGAGATCTGGCAGCGGGTTTGCATTAGTTGAACTGTCTGGCAATGCCTGCGCCAGGTGTGAGCATTAACTCCTGGACATTGAAAGCCAATACCCTCTTTGAGCCAACATTTTATTTTTGAGGTAATCACATTGGGCCATCATATACTTAGCTCCTCAAGCTATTTCTAGTTAATAATGTATCAACTTATCTTCCTTTCCAGCTTGAGATATGCATCTCCTAGGCTATTGTAAAGGGTTTGACATTGGCCACTGTATCATGATTATTGTAAATCGGAGAGAGAAAGAGTGAGATGTGTGGTAGGAGAAGGAGCAGGAGCAGCCAGAGCTGAGGAGAAGCCCTCAGGAGATAAAGCATCTACAGAACAATGCTCCACAATTCCCATTATACCCAACTATTATCTGTACAGTAGACCAACCAATCAGACCACATCTTGACACTTACTTATCAACATATGCCTACAAATGCAGTAGTAAGTCACACAATGAGGTGTGAGACCCATCAAGCAAAGACTCTGTCCAGCAACTATGCTGAGACATGAGGGTGAGAGAGCTCTGACTGATGATTGAAGTCCCAACTTTTTTGAGACGTGTCTCGGCCATCAAATTCCAAATTACCTTATTTTTTCCATAATATGGTACATTTACAAATGTTAAACATTTTATATGATCTATTGTGAACATTAAGTTTCTGAGATTTGCAATTCATTGCATTCTGTTTATATTTACACAGCGTCCCAACGGGATTTGGGGTTGTATATGCGCTACTGCCCTTGATTAACCTGCCATCCACACTTTAAACTGGAGTCCCAATGGGCCTCATTCACCAATATCTTCCTAAGTTATTTCTTACATTTGTTCTTAAGAAAGTTCCCAAGAAATGTGTACTTGTGATTCATGACGTGTTCCTAAACAGCAGAATTGTTCGCAGGCTTGATCTTAGAATGATGAATCCCAATATGTCGTAAGTTGAAAGCATGTGCCCCGTTGCTCCTACCCAGCTAACAAGGGACGTCCTGGGGACGTTCGGTGACGTTCCTATTTGGTCCTCTATAGGTTCTACTGTGACGTTATCCTTAGGACGTCCTTAGGACGTTCTTTGGACGTTAATAACGTTCCTAAAAGTTCACAATTTTGACAAATATTTGTAAACTTTCAGGGAACGTCCCTGATTGGTTATGATATGACATAATGTTAAAAAACATTCGGGGGTTCCAGGAACGTCATTCGTTGGTCAGAGCGTAACCACCTAAATTCCGAACTGATATTTTTGTTTGTGTGTCATACTGTCATTGTGTCCTACTGTCATTGTGGAAACTGTACAGTATTAAATCAATTGTTTATGTATGGTACCAATAACTTGCATTTGAGCGAAGTAATACATTATAGTATTAAATCATTTTGGGATGTACCATCACTGAAACAACATCTAAGCTGGATCCAGCCTATCCAAGCAGCAGCTTCAGAAATGTTTCTATATTAGTTTCTATTATAGCACTAGTTTCTATTACAGCACATCTCTCGCGGACGTCACCGCTCGTGACGTGAACCCTGTTGTTCAGTGAAGACGGTTGTTTGTTGAGACAGCAATACTTTTTGATACCCCATCCTTAATTTATAGCTATAATACCGTTTGATAATCAATTTGAGTAAATATATCTTCAACTTAAGTTTAAGTGTTGATAGTATAGTTCTTTGTTATTGTGTTTTTAATAGTGTTTTTTGTGTAGTTGGCTAGTTTAGAGTAATTTAGCGCACTTCTGTGAAGGTGGGCCACCCGAAGGACAGAATATGAGGTAAATATGTTTTAATACAAACTTTAGCTCTACTATCTACAGTATGTATTTGTATGTTTATCCAACGTGAAATAGCCATATCGAAAATGAATGTATATGAATTTCTAGGCAATTTTAGTTGGCACTGGTTTTCTAAGTCGGCTAAATTGAGACGTCGTATCGTCTTAATTTGTAGCTACTAGTAGCATTAGCTAACAATGTAATCGATAGCACTAACGCTAGCTCTAATAGGATGCCTACACACTAGTGGTGTCATCACTTTAAGTATACCGTTTTCCATTCCTGCTAAATGAGCCTAAAAACGCCTAAACAGCATACCCAAAGTAAATTGAAAGCTGTTCTTGAACCATTTGGAGTACATGCATGTAAATAGTCTCTTTTGAAAGCTGACACTCTGAAGTTATGTCCCCTGTTGTCAGGACCCCTGTCAGTCCTACTGGTGTTGAGTTTCAGCAGCTTAAACACAAGTTTCTATTTCCGCCTAGTTTTTTTTTGAAAACAGAGGCCTAAAGAGGCCTAGAGGTGGTAGGTATTAGCTGGAACACAGCATTGGACCACAGGTTGAAGCCTTACCCAATTCAAATCAAAAGTCAAACATAATACCACAATATATTCATATTTTACACATGTTTTTATAAGAGTACATCCATGCGTTTTCTAAAAGGGCCTTTTGGAGACTCCAAAATGACCCTTTGAACCAAGGTCAAATAAGGTATTCTTTTTCATAATTGTTATCTCTAATGAAAGGTGGTACTTAGAAATATCATATATAATAGCTAAATCCCTCATTAGTATTACTGAAACACAAAAACTGAATTATGAACACATTGTGTGCTTTATCTGATTCCCAGGATTGGCGCACAAAGAACACTGATTCTGTCAACCAGATTGCGCAATAGACCTTTATTTTGAAGGCTTCACAGAAACTTGGCATGTTTGGTATTAGCGTTTGCAGCATTTCCTTAGCTACAAGGCTAACAAGCTCATTTCAGAGCCATTCAAAGCCACGTGTTAGATATTCGTGTAGAACGAGTGTGTGTGCGGACCGCCCAGACATAGTTGGCTGTAGAGGGCTGTCAACAGGGCATGGAAGCTCTGATTGGGTCAATCTTGGTGTCAATCGAAAGGGGAGGGTTCAACGGACATTGTGATGTCTTCCTTTCGACAATAGTATATTGGCAAGCAGAGAAAATACTACTTTCATGTGAATAAGGTATTTCTTTCGTCGCTAACTAGCATAATGAAACAAAGGATTATAGCTATATATGAATGTATTTGAACAAACTTTTGGACATGGTTAGATACTTTGGACCTTTGGGAATGTAACCAGCCCAAATTACCAATGTTTGATGGACTTGTTTGCATACCTGGACCATATATGAACCGTTGTGTGAGTAAAACTTTTTTCGTTTGGTGGTGAATTTATATTCGTGACAGGACAAAGACGTTAGATGTACTTGCTGTTGCGACTTGATCTTGAAAAGGTTTATTTCAATGGAAGCACAAGAATCGTAGCTTTCCAATGATGTGTCATTTGTGTAGCCGTCTAAAAAATATATTAGTTAGAATTGAGTGCGTTATAACTGAGGGAGGGAGGGGTAGCGTTTCTGTTCCGCGGGCGGGACAGATCACAAAAAAAGATAACCTATTGCCACTTGCCGTCATTGTTGTCCTGGTTACGAACTCAGACGCACATGATCTCTTAGTTACTGTTGCTACGTCGGACAATTGTTTAAGATGAGTTAGATGAAGTTGATTAGATATCTGGGTTGGCTACTGAAAGTCAGGGAAGCTTTCCGTTTCACTTGTTATGGTCATAAACATAACTCCAGGAGCATTATATGGATAAAATACACTTCCACTTAATGTTCTTTGCATTTGATCTGCTGTCTAACTGTAGCTAATTCATGTTGCAGATGTTGATTCCGGACGAACTGGTGGAGGACGAGGAGGGAGAGGATGAGGAATAGGAGTAGGGGGAGGAGGAGGGGTAGACACAATTAAAATATAAGAAAATGTATTCAGGATTTTAAAATGCATTTAAATAAAGTGTTTGTTTATACTGGAAATTGTGTTTTTTCTTCTATAAGCATGCACATAATAAGTTACAATACTAGCAGAAACCTGTTATACTTGAAGTAGATTTTTTTATGCTCTTCGTGGGTGTGCTGCTGGTCGCACTGTCACGGTTGGACTGTTCTAACGCGTGCCCGCCTCAATGCCTCTGCTATGAGCACTCGGAAGTTAAATTACATTGTTGAGTTTAAGTGAACACATTCAGTTTAGTTTTGCACTATGGGCTACGTTTTTACTAGATAATATTCATTGTATACGATAAATATCCATTAAATGCATAAATGTGACTATAAATTAAGGTTGAGAAATTGATTCTGCATTTGGTATGCGAAAGTTATCAGGACGTCGCAAGAGAACGTCCCCATGACATCGGAGACAAACGTTCCCTGAACGTCCCCTAAATGTTATGAGGATGTTATATGGACGTCCCGGGGACGTTTGTCTGCCTACCTTTAGAGGACCCTACAAAAAGACGTCATGGGGACGTTCCCTTGCGACGTCTTAATAACTTTTGGGGACGTTCAGGGGAGTCCTGGGGACGTCATTTTGTTCGCTGGGAATGGCGTTGTGACTGAACGCGTTCATTGAACGAAAGTTTTTGGTGAACGTGAACTGAACGTACTAAATACTGCCTGATGAACGATACTGTGAACGCGTTCATTCTGGTGTCTGTGAACGGCACGTGCCGTTCACTCTTTTTAATATCGTTCAATAAGGCGCCAGATTTCTAGAGACTTCCAGGCGAAAAACACACCATTAACAGTCCTGTATCCAGGGTTGCCCAAACAGTCTATCGATGCGTGTGCTTTCTTCTACTGTCTATGCCTGGCAAGTGTGAGAGCGCCGAAGTTGCGTAGAGGCCGAGAGCGGTATTGCAGACAGATAGAACAAATGGGGGAAGGCTATCCCTTCAATGCGAATGTAAATCCTGGTTGGATAAGGATACAAAAATGGGATATGAAGATTAAATCTGATCTGACAGTTTCAGCGTTAAACTAATACAAATAATTGCCTGTGGTTCTATATGGGCTGTGGAAATAATTCAGAAAAATTATAGCTTGCAACATATTGAAAAAAAGAATTGAACTAGTTCATTTTTTTGGAGCTGTGAACTTAGTTCACAATTTTGAATTATGCTATGAACTGAACTAGTTCATTTTAAAATGTATGAACTATGAACTGAACTAGTTCATGTTGAAAATTAACTTTCCCAACACTGTCCAGAGAGTCAGATAAATTATATATTTGTGGCTTAATTAATTGACATCAAAATTATTAAAGTCTTGTTTTGTGCTATACACAGTCCTGTACATATATATTTGCAACCATTTTCCTAATTGAAACGTTTCTGAAAATCGCTAGTTTGCTACGATAATGTTACAGTGTTGATTTGCACAACAGTCCCGCATTTCTCTTACTAGCATGTCTACAGTTTTAAGTAAACTCCATTAGCGGCGAATTTAGTTTGAAATCAGTGCATAATACTATACTTGCTTTGGAGATATCGATACGTGCTAGATGATGTACACGTAACCAAGTGTCGTCCCATTTCTTAGGGATATGTAGCCCTTACCCCTCAGTTTCGAGGGCCAAGGGCTAGGGGTGAACTAAGGGGTAGGGGTAAGGGGGAGTATTGGGATTGGCCCTAAGGCTCCGTGTCACCCCGCCCCCACCTCTCATATGCTAAAATCTGGAGTTGCTGGACGGAGTCTCTGCTTTATGGCTCTTACACCTTACTGTAGCATTGCTAGTAAGCGTAAATTCCTGTAGCATTGCTACATTGCTATGTTGATAAGTAAGGGTCAATATGTGGTGTGATTAGTTGTTCTTGGGTATACAGGGAATTGTGAAGTATTGTTCTGTGGATTCCTACTCTCCTGAGGCCTATTCCTCAGCTCTGGCTTGTCCTACTCCTTGTCCTTCCTCACCTTTTGCTTTTTCTCTCTGGTTTACAATAATCAAGGTAGAGTAGGTAAGATTTAAAACCTTATTTTTTTTGCCTTGTAATTGATTTCACTAATTTGAAATGTTATTAAAAGTATATTTAATTTAACCTTACTTTGACCATTCTTGCTCTGATTTAACCCATAGAGTCAAATAACTGAAATTCCATTGGTATTGCCATTATTTGGTTAATGTTAATACACTGTTCATTTTCCCCTCATCCTCCAAACATAGGGCAATCGTTTTGGTTGTTTGGCCAATATTAAACCCCATACACCACTTTGTACATTGAATTGCCATTTGAAAAATGCATGGCCATTTAAATAAAGAATCAAAGAAACCTTGTCAATATGAAATGCAATGAAATAAGCTTTCATCTTATTTTATTTTTTAACATTTACAAACTGAATTGAGGATTGCATTGTCATTTGCATATTAAATTGAATAAAGTGTCTAATAAATGTCCATACTCCATAATAAACTTTGACAAATATTTCTGATGTCCACAAATCGTTTGCTCTCATAGGACATATTTTAGGTGCCTGCAATAACGTGATTTGACCAGTGCGGCGCTGTAGCGCTAGACTAATGCAGCCCTCCCGTATGCTATCCAATAGAAGAAAACAGCGCCAAAATGTCAGCGTGCAAACCAAGCCCCCACCCCTCGCCCCTTGGCTTGAAGCAACGGCACCAGTGGATATAGGTAGTATTGCATTGCATTGCACTCCAGTCAACATTTACCAAACCATCTCCCCCAATACTTTGTGTTTGATTCTCAAATCTGGCTCATACTACTAGCTTTTTCATATAATTTGTTCCTGATTTTTGCTAAGTTTGAAACCAATCCGAAATGGGTAAACTAGCACCCCGTTTATTTGCTTATGTCAAGAAAAGTTGCCTGGAAACGTGTTCGCGGATACTAACAGGTGCACAAAAGGGAACATCGGCAAGGCGCTGATTTACCTCAGATGAATGAGAACAAGGAGAAAGGACTTGTTAATCTAAAGTTGCCTGCCTTAATTGCAACACGTTTTACAAATGCTTGTACACATACATAACGGTTGTTCGAGTTTATTTTCGTTATTTTAAAGCATATTTAACAATTTTGTAGGCTAATGAACGCTATTATTTTCATGGCATGAGTCATGACAAATGTAATTATAGCCTAATATAATTAGTTATATTATCGTGGCATGTTACAGCGTCATTGTAGATAACATGTTATTCTGGAGCAAAGACGAAGATGAATAAATCATGTATGATATGTATATACATGCTACTGTAACAACGTTGTCACTGGCAATATCTCAGATGGAATCACGATTCAATCAGTACCGTCTGCTAACTAAAAATATGTCCCCCAAAACGTAAATCAGTTTGACATTAATTTAGGGGGATATGGCTAATTCAAAAGAAGTTTGCTAGAGGCAAGCTGGCCGCTGATTGTTTGAAAGCGCCGGAAATGAGGACACACACTGCCAGTGGGCGACCGAGTCTGACTCTGAGGCTAACGTCAAAACAAGATGTGGTCTCACTCAAATTCCAAGTTTGACACAAATCACAAAAATATGCTGACCCGCTGGCTGTCTTCGCAATTGCCATATCTTAAGCTAAAGAATTTGAGTGAGACCGCGTCGCTAGATATATATATCTATGGTGTGTAGGTCTACTGTCTTCGCTGCCACAGCTAAACTTTATGTCAAAAGAAACGTTCTCATTTCAGGCACTAATGTCAAACTTGTGTACGTTTTGGGGGGCATATTTTTGTATCCACCACCTGGCTGTCTTCACAATAGTCATATCGTCATAACATTGTCCTCATTCTGTTTTTTGGTTTAGAATTGACCGAACTATCAAATTACGAAAATACTGACGCTTTCTAGCATGGCAGCTTACTCGCTCAAATTTTAAAGACTGAATGCTGTTAAGCATTCTCACTATTGTTTTCCTGTTTCTCTTTATTGTGAGAATGCAGTTAAGCGTTATTGATTAATATAAATCAATATTCATAATATTTTTACATGGTTTTTTAATGGAGTTTTCTTTCGAATCCTCTTAAACTTCAACTTTCAACTTTTTCAGATTCGCCAATATTTCAGCTACACACACCATGTAAACTTTAAAATGTTGAAACATTCGTCTTTTTGATATCTATTAAAAATAAAAAAATATCACTGATTATGTTTCATGAGTTTTTCAAACCGTTTCTGAGTTATACATGGGTTTCTATGTAGACAGCTAGAGTGAGGCATTGGAATGTTGAGTGACAGCAGAGTGAAAACACTTGTAAAAACAATATGGCACTTTTGCCCTCACAGCCACAATATTAACTTTTCAAGCTTCATTTTGGATCAAAACGATGCAATGCTTGTGCTGGTCGGACTCATATGGGTATGGAAACCCACAGTTATTTACTTTTTGCGTGAGGAGCCCGAGAGTGAGACAAAGTCTGTCTCAAGCCCCATAGAGACTAATGCATTATGTTGTAACAAATTCGTCAGAGAAAGTAGAAATTAGACGTTTTTAAAACTGCCGGTAGAGTCGTATTTCTGACCGCACAGACATATAAAGGACATCTCTGGTTTCGGCAGAGTCTTGGGTCTCAGAAAATATCCAATGTTTTGGGATTGGACGTATAGTTTTGCGTCTAGGTTAACTTGTTTGAGGTGTGGATTCGAGCTAAATTTCTGTTCCCTCTGCCCTCAGCGCGTTAGCAATCATAGCTGCACCATCACCGTGGCAACCACACAGACACGCGCCACTCGGTCTCTCACACAGGTGATTGGTATTAGCTTAATAGTGGAGACACAAGACGGAGCTATTTAGTCAACGCGTCTCATTAAAAGACTAAGAGCACCACAACACAAATATTGATACCACTAGTGATACTACTACTACTGCACCTGCTGCTATATCTTATGTCACTGCTACAACTACTAATTCTGCAGATGCTGCTAATATCTCTTTTACTACTATTGCTAATGGAACTGTTTTGTTCTACTACGCCACTGATAGGCCTACTACTGTATCTGCTACATTTATTACTATAATTTCAGCTACTAAAACGAATATTCTACTACTTCTATAGTTTAACAGTTCAGCTTTCAGCTTCTCCCGCATTGTATTTCAGTTCTTAGCATTGTTAGATGATGCAGTTCAGTTTCCACACCGCCTCTTTTGTGCGACTCACACATTTTTTAAATCAATTTCAGCTTGCAGGTATTTTTCTCATTTCTGCATTTTCAGCCAATTCAAAAAATATGTCAGATTTCAGCATTTCAACGCATTTTCAGCAGGAAATGCTCTTTCTAGTTGTGAGAATGCTGTTAAGCTCACTATTGCTTTCCTGTTTTTTTCCTTACACTTAAACTAGTCCTGCATACTTTCACCGATTCCTATAATGTTTGTATCAAAACGTCCAGCTCCTTCAGGAGATGTATGCTATGACTTTTGGTATTTCTCACTTTTATACTTTTTAAATAATTAAGGTTTTTGTGCAAATTAATCTCATATTAAAAGTAATGGTAAATCCTTTCAAATCATTAAAAAGCTTCCTCTTTCAAACGTAACTACCTCAGCATACTTTCAGCTAGAGACACCATTCAACCTTTAAAATGTTCACAAGACATTCAGCTATTCCCAAATGATTCAGCTTTTTCAAATATTCAGCCAATTTTGAATTATGACAGTTTTAAATTCATTAAAAATGTTGCTTCTTCTTGAGTTTTCAAATAAGCAGCGAGCAGAGTGGCACACTGCTTGCTGCTGCTTTTCTTATATTCAACTAAATTGCCAAACAAATTCCTCTAACGTTAATATAGTTTAACTTACAGAAACAAGTTAGACCTTAAAATGTAGGAAAACGTGTCCTCTTTCAGACAATGTAACTACTTAAGAGCTCACATTTACAGATTTTCAGACATGAGCCTTGAAGCGAGAGCAGCCTTTCAAATTCTCTCACTAACTTCAATGGAGAGATGGCTACAATTCGTCAGATAAATTTGAAAGTTTAAAGTAGACGTTTTTTTAAACTGCCGGTAGAGTCGTATTTCTGACTCCACAGCATAGAGGTATTATTAAGTAGAGAGAGCCAACATTGTCTTCCAAGATGGCGTCCCCATTCATTTCTATGAAAAGTGCTCAGTGGCGCAGTGAGGCAAGCTAGAGCGCGAAACGGACAGCGCCATCTTTCTACTTCCGTGTCTTCCGGTCTAAACTAGGAAGCTACTGTAGCTACCCATAGCTTTTAACGGGCTCACTTTTCTCCTAGCTCCAAGCTGGCTCCGAGACTCGTGCACGCTTGCAAATAGCTGTACACGTCATACTTTGCGACAACCAGTCGCGAGCTTGTGAGCTGGAGCTAAGGCATGGCAGAAAACTGTCAGAATGTGGTACAAGTCCGATCAAGAAGCAGATACATGTGAACTTACGAAAACCAATACTGTAATATTATACGTGCAATGCCTATACGTTGTTCTTTTTGCGCCGTGTTTTTAGTTTGACTGCTAAGTATTGTGTTGGATTAAAGAAACTGCAAGCTTGAATATTTGGCTCCGTCGTTGTTCTAGCTCGGCAAAGCAAGCTAAATTAAGCCTACAGGCTATAGGCTACCTATGTTACTATTATAATGATGATGAGTGTTGCTTACTATTACTAGCTTATTGTTAATGCCATCGTTGTAGTGTTAACTGACATAAAGTTAACAATATAACGACCATAACAATATTGTCGTTATCAGACATTATTTATTCATCTTCGTCTTTGCTCCAGAATAACATGTTATCTACAATGACGCCGTAACATACCACGATATTATAACTAATTATATTAGGCTATAATTAGCCTACTTTGTCATGCAATGAGAATAATCGCGTTCATTAGCCTACAAAATGGTTAAATATGCTTTAAAATAACGGAAATAAACTCTACAAACAACCGTCATGTATATGTGCAAGCATTTGTAAAACGTGCTACAATTAAGGCAGGCAATTTTAGATTACCAAGTCCTTTCTCCTTGTTCTCATTCAGCTCAGGTAAATCAGCGACTTTCTGATGTTCCCTTGTGTGCTCGTCCCCTGTTAGTATCCGCGAACACGTTTCGAGGCAACTTTTCTTGACGTAAGCAAATAAATGGGGTGCTAGTTTACTTATTTCGGATTGGTTTCAAACATAGCAAAAATCTGGAAAAAGTATTCTATGAAAAAGATAGTAGTATGAGCCAGGTTCGAGTATCGAACAAAAATTATTGGGGGAGATAGTTTTGTAAATGTTGACTGGAGTTAATAGATTAAAAACGACCGGAAGACACGGAAGTCAAGTCGAAGATGCAATACCACCTACATCCACCGGGGCCGTTGCCTCAAGCCAAGGGGCGAGGGGTGGGGGCTTGCTCCACAGACACATAAAGGACATCTCTGGTTTCGGCAGAGTCTTGGGTCTCGGAAAATATCCTCATTTTTTGGATTGGACGTATAGTTTTGCGTCTAGGTTAACTTGTTTGAGGTATGAATGCTAGGTAAATGTTGGTTTTTCTCTGTAATTAGCTTTCACAGCTGCACCGTCACCGTGGTAACCACACAGACACGCACCATGAACGTGTTTGAAACTGCCAAACGAGTTGTATTTCTGACCGCACAGACACATACAGGATATTTTCGGCAGAGTCTTGGGTCTCGGAAAATATCTGTATTTTTTGGATTGGACATATAGGATTGCGTCTAGGTTAACTTGTTTGAGGTGTGGGTCTAGCAATATTTCGGTTATTGTCTCTTAAAATGGAGCTAACGCGATGGCTCTCCATAACTAAAAACGGTTGGACTCCCACAATCGACCAACAAGGTATGTACATTGAGCTTAAAGTGTACATAATCTAGCTAGATCATTTATTTGAGCAAGTTTCCCAGAAACTTCAAAAATCGAAGCTCAAGACTGTCATAGCTGGCTGTAACAAACAGCCAAACCGGGGCTGGGGTACTGTAGCTAAGCTAGTGTTTGCTGCAGCTGGCGTTAATCCTAGGAACAAACGCTTCGTAACTGGAACGTTTTTACTTTTAATTTACATTTAGTCATTTAGCAGACGCTCTTATCCAGAGCGACTTACAGTAAGTACAGGGACATTCCCCTGAGGCAAGTAGGGTGAAGTGCCTTGCCCAAGGACACAACGTCATTGGCACAGCCGGGAATCTAACTGGTAACCTTCAGGTCACCAACCCGATTCCCTAACCGCTCAGCCATCTGACTCCGATTGACGATATTGAACACAAATGTTAAGTAACTTGTCTTTACTCGAAATATCGTCTCCGTTTTCAATTTGAAGCAGTAAATCTAACACAGTAGGAATTCTCCCACGACATCCGCTTTGATTAACAAATGTTTTCCCGGTCCACCATACTAGTATATTAGACGAGCTAGTTTTCGAGCACTTTCAATACAAGATAGAGGCCATGTTAGAGTTGATATCCACGCTTTAATTTATTCATTTCCTTCTAATATCAGAGTACATACCAATGGTCATATTGGCTTCTTTAAATATATATTTGTTTAACAGTTGAACTTCTTTACACTGTATTGTTCAGCACTGTTTGTTTTTCAATGCTAATTCAGCTCCACGTCCTTCCACAAGTACTTCCAGGCAGCTCTGATGAGATCCAGCTACTACATTTCTGCAAATTTTTCCCTTTTCTCAACTTATTTAGCATCTTTAGGTGACTTCGTTTTACAAGGATTGAAAACAAATTCAAAATATGAACAGGATTCATCTCCCATCTCCTTCTTTAAACCTTCAACTTTTTTTCAGCCACTTAATAAATTCTGCCTTTTTTCCAGCAAGTTCAAGTAATTCCAGTGTTGTCCTTTTACCTTCAAATTCGTTCAACCCAGACTTCAGCAACTGGTTTTCTGCAAAATTTTCACATTTTCCTGCAGCTCATCTTTCTGAATTTTTGCCCTTATTGTTTAGCATTTTTATTTAATTTTCTTCAGTTTTCTGCCTTAATCTTGCTCCAGGTCCTTTCAAAAATACCTTTCACAGCAGTACCTTCCAACTGCCAGTACTTTCTCTTTTCTGTACTTTTCTGCCTTCATCTTGCTGCCTTTTGAAACTCCAGCAAATAATTTTCTGCTAAATCTTCAATTTCTTCAGAATGATTTCTCCTTTCTGGTGCTTCAGCTTATAACTTTCTACGAAATGTTCACAATGTTCAGCTTTTTTAGCACGGTCGGCTATCCCCATTCAGGTTTTCAGCATTCTCACTGCTGTTTCGCAGGAACAGCCGTTTCTAGTTCCAACTTCTTAGTTCTTCCGTAGGTTTTTTTTGGCCTTTAACTAGTCCTGCATACTTTCACCGATTCCTACAATTGTGGTATCAAAACGTTCAGCTCCTTTAGGAGATGTTGGCTATGACTTCTGGTACTTCTCACTTGTATACTTTTTAAAATAATAAGGTTTTTGTGCAAATTATTCTCCCATTAAAAGTAATGGTAAATCCTTTCAAATCATTAAAAAGCTTCCTCCTCTTTCAAACTTAACTACTTCAGCATACTTTCAACTTGAGGTGACACAAATTTGTCAGAGAAAGCAAGAAGGAAGACGATTTTGAAACTGCCGGTAGAGACATATTTCTGACCGCACAGACATATAAAGGACATTTCTAGAGTCTTGGGTCTCGGAAAATATCCTCATTTCATTGATTGGACGTGTAGTTTTGCGTTTAGGTAAACTTGTTTGAGGTGTGGATGCTAGGTAAATGTTTGTTTTTCTCTGTGCCTAGTTCGTTAGCTATCACAGCTGCGCCATCACCGTGGCAACCAAACAGACACGCACCATGAATGTTTTTGAAACTTCCAAAGGAGTTGTATTTATGACCGCACAGACACATGTAGGGGGTTAAATATGGTCGAAACAACCAAAACGAATTCCCCTATGGTTTAAAGGAAGATGGGAAACTGAACAGTGTATTAGCATGAACCAAATAATGCCAATACAAATATAAAGTATAGTTATTTGACTCTATGGGTTAAATCAGAGCAAGAATGGTCAAAGGATGGTCAAATGGAATACACATTTAATAACATTGCAAATGAATGAAATCAATTACAAGGCAAACATGTTACAAATGAAGGCTTTAAATCTTACCTACTCTACCATGATCATTGTAAATCAGAGAGAAAGCAAGAGTGAGCAAGGAGTAGGACAGTAGGACAAGGGAGAACTGGGGAGAAGGTCTCAGGAGATGAAGAATCCAAAGAACAATGCATTACAATTCCCTTTATACACAAGAACAACTAATCAGACTACATCTTGAATGGGGTGTGAGGGCCATCAAGTTGAGACCGTCCAGAAACTCCAGACTTTAGCATATGAGAGGTGGGGGCAGGTTTGACACCCAGCCTTACACACATAAAGGATATCTATGGTTTCGGCAGAGTCTTGGAATGAAATATACATAATTATGTGGGCAATGTAGAACAGCGGACAGATTCGATATTTGATCTTTTGTTAGTTATGGCCATAGATATATATTTATATATATATATGGTTATGGCCATTCTAGTGACGCTACTGTCATCGTGGCTGCTAATAGACCACTTTCATGTTTACCAACATTCAGGATGCGCGCGCAGCTAGGTTTCAGAAAACCGGGAAAGGATAGCATTTACAATGGCAAAAGGACCACACGGATCATACAAATAGTTAGATTTAAAAGACCAAAAAGTCAGAGGAGGACAGCCTTAGAGAGAGAAAAAGCGATTCCCCATTGATCTGTCGGATCAGAATTTTGATTTGGGTCACGAAAGTCTTGACATTTGAGTGAGAATTTCGCCCGGTACAGACCGCATAGTGGAGCGGCAGCCATGTCTTTGCGTCATGTCACAAAGTTAATAATTTTACATTTTTACAGTCAATTCAAATTCATCTAAAAAGTCGAGCAGGGCAGCTTTCAAGAGATATGGGAATTCTGCTTTTAGCCAGCTGGTCCGATTATTTTTGTGATTTGTTTAAACTGGCAATTTGAATGTGAGACTGCGTCCCCATTAGCCTCAGTCAGACTCGTCGCTCACTGGCAGTGTGCACAATGTTGTATTTCACTCCAGAAACGTCAGAGAGGACTGCCTAACGTAGATACGAGCCTGCTGAAGATAGCCAGCATATTGGATTTCTTTAACCGAGCCTGTTTCATGACTCATTTTCCTCAGAAAGCGACCTCCGTTAGCCAGGCTAGTTTTGCCCGATCACTTGGTCAGGCTACTTAAAGCTATGGGGGTCAAGTGACTTTTGTGCATTGACGAGTGAAATGTAAATGTACTCGTCCAAAGGACAAGTGCCTCAAAAAGTTAATGTCAAGCCCTGTAATCCAGTGAACAGAGATATATGATGACCTGATCGACACTCCAAGTGCATTATACCCGGGAGAAGTTTGTCTTTTGCAACCCACATGCGCAGTTGAGCCAGCTTGACAGTCGTGTGACGTAGGTTTGAAAGTGGTCTATAGAACGGCGAAACCAGGTCACATACGGTCTAATAACTATCATTCATTACCTAGCTACAAACAAATGCTTCGTAACTGAAGAGTATTTAGTTTTTATTGGCGATATTGACAACAGAGGTTAAGGAACTTGTCTTTAATCAAAAGATGAATTTGAAGCAGTAGATCTATCTTATGTAGGAAAATATACATTGCATCCTCTCTCTAGCTTCACGCCTTCGGTTATTATTCAAGCCTACGGTGTTAATACAGTCTGTAAAAAAAATACCACTTTGACACACTTGCAATACATGATCCGCTGGTTAGATGTAGCATGATCTTATTATTTGCATATAAAAAACTCACCAGGGACAACGACAACATCGGCAACCCTGCACTATGGATTATTATTTTTATGTCATCTTAAATTAAGTGTCTGAACAGGACTGGGAGTGCAGGCACACATGATTAGATTTCCCTTTTATCAACTTATTTAGCATCTTTAGGTGACTTCATTTTATAAGGATTGAAAAATAATTCAAAATATCAACAGAATTCATCTCCCATTTCCTTCTTTAAACCTTCAACTTTTTCTGCTCGGATTTATAACTTTTTTGCAGCCATTTAATCAATTCTGCCTTTTTTCCAGCAAGTTCAAGTCATTCCAGTGATGTCCTTTTACCTTCAAATTCGTTCAACCCAGACTTCAGCAACTGGTTTTCTGCTAAATGTTCACATTTGCCTGCAGCTCATCTTTCAGAATTTTTCCTCTTTTTGTTTGGCATTTTCTTCTATTTTCTGTAGTTTTATGCCTTCGTCCAGCTCCAGCCCCTTATAAAAATATATTTAGGGCGCTTTGAAGCTTCAGCTTATAACTTTCTACAAAATGTTCAAATTTATTTTGCATGGTCAGCTATCCCCATTTGGGTTTTCAGCATTCTCACTGCTGTTTCACAGGAACAGACGTTTCTAGTTCTCATTGTTTCTTTTTGCCCCCCTAAGCCTCGGTCAATATTTGGACTACATAGAAAACGTTGGTGTCAAAAGTTTAGTCTTGGTAGCGATTGAGTTGCTTGTATTAGAATTTACGTTCCGTTGCACAGTTTAGGACCATACAACGTTTTTGTGGCAAAAAGTGTCTTTTGTTGACGACGGGTACTCAGTTCTAGCCTACGTTACTACGTCTAAACACATTAGCAACGACGCATGGATACAATGTGATAGAGACGTTCTAGCACGCAAATTGGAGTTTAGATTATGAGTGAAAAATACCACCACCGAAAAATCCCAACCATTTGGCTTTGTTGAGAAAGTGATTTCAAGTGGAACTGCAATCTCGGATTTAGGTCGTGAAAGTCTTTGCAATTTGAGCGAATGCGGGGCGCCCGTGAGACCGCCTAGTCTTAGGCGGCAGCCATGCTAGAAAGCATCAGTATTTTCGTAATTTGATAGTTCGGTCAATTCTAAACCAAAAAACAGAAGGAGGGCAATGTTATGACAATATGACTATTGTGAAGACAGCCAGCGGGTCAGCATATTTTTGTGATTTGTGTTAAACTTGGAATTTGAGTGAAACCGCATCTTGTTTTGACGTTAGCTTCAGAGTCAGACTCGGTCGCCCACTGGCAGTGTGTAGCACTGTCCTCATTTACGGCGCTTTCAAACAATCAGTGAAGTGTGGCTATAGCAACAGCAGCCAGCTTGCCTAGCAAACTTATTTTGAATTAGCTATTTTCCCCTAAATTAATGTCAAACTTATTTACGTTTTGGGGGGCATATTTTCAGTTATCAGACAGTACTGCTTGAATCGCCATTCCATCTGAAATATTGCCAGTGACAACGTTGTTACAGTAGCTTCTTTCTAAGGGGGTTCGCTTCTTTCAAAGGGTGTTCTTAATTAATTATGCAATATGAGTACAGTAGGATAAATGCTTGAAAATATCACTAGAAGGGAAAAACTTAAGGGGACGTACCCACCTGCAACCAAGCAAGCACACCCTACTATTTCCCCAGAAATGGTATGCTCTCTAGTTTAGCCTGCTTTGCCGAGCTAGAACAACGACGGAGCCAGATATTCAAGTTTACAGTTTCTTTAATCCAACACAATACTTAGCAGTCAAACTAAAAACACGAAGCAAAACGAACAACGTTTAGGCCTTGCACGTATAATGCCACAGTACTAATAGTATTGATTTTCGTAAGTTCACATGTATCTGCTACTTGATCGGACTTGTACTACATTCTGACAGTTTTCTGCAATGCCTTAGCTCCAGCTCACAAGCTCGCGGCTGGTTGTCGCAAAGTATGACGTGTACAGCTAGTTGCAAGCGTGCACGAGTCTCGGAGCTAGGAAAAAAGCGAGCCACTGTTTAATGCTAGACTGGTAGAGTCGGAAGTGGAGAGATGGCGCGGTCCGGTTTGGCGCTCTCGCTTGCCTCACTGCGCCACTGAGAACTTTTCATAGAAATGAATGGGACCCCAATCTTGGACGACAAAACTCGCTTTCTCTAGTAATATTAACTCTATGGTGCAAACGAAGGAGCACAAGTCACGTCACAAAAAATACTGTCATCTGTAATGCGTACAAGGCGGAACTTGCTTTCCATGGGAGCACAACGTGCATGCTGGAACATTTAAAAAGGAAACATCTCGTTACGAGAGGAGATGGAAACAGTGAGAAGTGAGTGTGCTCCAGCTTGAACTAAGCAAGATGGCCAGTTAGCGACACCAGTTGATAATTGCAAAGCTGAATAATCATTCAAAGCCTACTGATTAATCAGTGAAAAAATGTATGAATAGTCGCCTAATCGTTCTAATAATCATTAGATTAGTCGATTATCAAAATAATTGTGTGTTACAGCCCTAAATACAATATTGCAATACAATTAAGTCTTTAAAAAGGGAACAGATATTCGAAATTTGTCCAGCAGAGGTCGCACTGACAAAACGAGTGATCTGGAAATAACCAGCACGTGACAGCAACGCGCCCAGAATGCGCCATGCCTTATCGTTATTAAGCTCTTGTTGTCAAAATTACCCTCGGTTGCACCCTCATTGCCAAAATGTCTTTATCAAAAAAGAGAAGTTGACACAGAGTGCAGAGTTATCCAAGAAAATTGACTGATTCTTATTTATTCACTGAAGTTAATGGGAAATCTGTGTGCTTTGTGTTTACTATGAGACTCATCATGGTGAAAAATACAACCATTTGCGAGGACAACTGAGAATAGAGAAGATACATGAATTGTTAGCGGGTCTGAAGAAACAGAACCCGAGAGGTCAGTGATGCAGCGGTGAAAGCTAGCTACCTTATTGCTAACGAGATAGCGTTAGGATCCAAGCCATTTTCTGAGGGTGAGTTCGTGAAAACATGCATGCTGAAGGCTGCAGAAATTGTGTGCCCTGAAAAGCGACAGGCCTTTGCCAACATTAGCCTAACGAGGAATACTGTCGCAGATAGAATTTCAGATCTTTCGGCAGACTTGGACAGCCAAATGAATCACAAAGTCAAGTCATTTGTTGCATTTTCGGTTGCAATTGATGAGAGCACTGATATTACAGATGTTGCTCAACTGACCATATTCATTCCTGGTGTTAATGACACTTTGACAGTCACCGAGGAGTACCTTGGGTTGGTACCTATGATGGATACTACAACAGCGGATGACATTATGAGCTCTCTTGTTGGAGCGCTGGACAGGGTCGGAGTGGACTGGTCCCGTGCCGTAAGCCTGGCTACAGATGGTGCGCCATCAATGATCGGGAGAAAAGCAGACGTGACAAAATTCAGAGAGAAAGTACAAGCTGCAAATGGAGGACAAGATTTTTGGACATTTCACTGTATTTTGCACCAGGAAGCATTGTGTTGCAAATCATAAAAAATGTATCATGTCATGGAGGTGGTTGTCCGCACTGTTAATTTCATCCGAGCAAGAGGTCTGAATCACCGTCAGTTTGACAGTCTTCTCAGTGATAAAGACATTACGCATGGCTTGCCATACCACACCGAAGTACGGTGGTTAAACCTAGCTGCCGTGCTGAAGCGTTTCTTTGAGCTTCGAGAGGAAATTGGACAGTTCATGGAGAAAAAAGGCAAACCAGTGAAGGCATTTGCATTCCCAGAATGGGTTTCAGGATCTTGCCTTCATGGTGGATATTACAGAGCACCTGAATAATCTTAACGAATTGTTGCAGGGCCGTAAAAAAGTGGTCACTCAGTATTATGACAGCATACGCGCATTCAAGTTGAAACTGTCACTCTGGGAGACACAACTATCTAGCGGTGACACCGCTCATTTCCCTTGTCTAAGAGATGTGCGTGCGACCGGATTTAATGCTGACATGGATTACCGTAAATCCTCAAATAAAGACCGGGATTCAATTAGAGGCCGGGCTTCAGATAGTAGCTGGGGGCGTGGTCGATACGGACAAATAAAGGCCGGGCCCCAAATACAGGCCGGGGGTAAAAAAAAAGAACATGTAAAAGTAATATTTCATAAATACATGTTCTCCTTATGTTTAATGTTATTGGCTAATTTCATGGACGGTTGGCAATAAAAAAATACATTTTACCACGTAGGCCTACTAGGCTAGGCTAATTTGTTATTCGCGAAAATTCGACATACAATTCAAAGAGAAGGTTTTAAAGTTCGCAGAAGAACATTCGAGAGAAAAGTTTGATATAGACCCAAAACAAATTCGATATTGGAAGAAGCAGAAGAATGAATTCAATGCGACCAAAAAGAACATAGCCCGACTAGCAGGTGGAGGTAGGAAAAAAGTTAGCCTGGATATGGAGACCAGCCTGGTCGAATTGATTTTTCGAGTCCGCGATAGGCATTCTAGGGTAAATAGAAAAATGATACAAAATAAAGCTTTGGAAATATTTCCCTCCGTGAGTGACAGTGGAGACTGTAGGTTCGTGGCAAGCAGGGGCTGGCTCCAGAGATTTCTGGAGCGCAATGGGTTTTCAGTCAGGAGACGTACAACGGTGTCTCAGAAAGACCCAGACCAGGTGGTTGAAAAGCTGGTTTCCTACATTGACTACGTGGGAAAAGTAATCGCCTCCAAAAATATTATGGAGAGAGACATAATTGCCATGGACGAAACAGCAGTCTGGTTTGATATGCTGTCGTCCACAACGGTGGATAAGCGATGGGCCAAAAGCGTGGCTTTAAAAACTACAGGGCATGAGAAGAGCCATCTCACAGTGATCCTGGCTGCCAAGGCCGATAGTACCAAATTTAAGCCGTACATCGTTTTCAAAGGGACTGTGCGTGAAGTGGCTCGAATGCAACAACAGAAAGTAAGCGCTGTGATTGCAACTTCAGCGAATGGCTGGATGAACGACAGCCTGACATCAGACTGGCTACAGTCAGTCGTCGGGAAATTCAGTTTCACCCCACGACTCCTAGCCTGGAATGCATATCGATTCCACATCAGCGCCGCCACTAAGGCTGAACTCAAATGTGGCTATAATGTCACGACTGCAGTTATCCCTGGCGGCTACACCAAGTACATCCAAGCCCCAGATGTTATGTGGAACCAGCCGTTCAAGCAGAGTCTACACAAGGCGTATGATTTATGGATGGCCGGGGACTCAGATAAAGAATATACTGCTGGAGGTAACATGAGAGCCCCTGCCCGCCACCTGCTCGTGAACTGGGTAGTCGCTGCCTGGGAGAAGCTGGACAAGGACATGATCCGAAAGTCCTTCAACGTTTTTGGACTCTGAAAGATGATCTCATCCATTGCTTCAAAGCGGGACAGCCATGCGCCGCTGGTTGGGATGCGCTAGCGCAGCTCCGGCAGTGGGGGGAGGAGAACCGCAGGCAAGTAGCCCAGGATGAGGAGAACGACGAGGAGGAGCTGCTTAATAATGAACTTGTTCTCGATGATGAGGATCGGGAAGAGGGTGTTGAGGGGGATGCCGAATAGCTGTGTATGTAGACCTAAGTATTATGTTTAGATGTAGGCCTATTTTGCAAGGTCCAGAGTTTGTTTGCTCCATTTGACCGTAGCTTAATGGCTATGACCATTCAGATGTTGCTGATGAATTTGGTAGTTGCGTAATATGATAGGCCTAGTCTAGGTCCTGGCCTTTTGGTTTAATTTTGGTTGTCTCCTGTTCGTTTTGTGATTGCTGTCCTTTGACAGGACCAGATGTTTATTGTTACGTTGACACTGCAAATAAAGCGCTATACGACTTGACTTGCTTGATTGTAATTGAGAACATTGGAAAATAACGGCAAATAACGATGTATCTTAAGACTGACACTATGGTTTATTACTGATTCATTTCTAAATGGTTAGTCTCCAGAAAGTTGATTAGCTATAGGTCTACCGGTTTCATTCTACATCGATAAATGGTTGCAGGAAGTGCTGAACGCATATGCAATGAATGATATTAGCCTACAGTAATTATGCCCATTATTTTATTTAAATAATACAATTCTATAACAGAAGATACCGGTAAGTAAGAAATAAAGGCCTCTCTGCCCCTAATACAAGCCTGCCCCAAATACAGGCCGGTGCGCCGTGCAGCCTAAGTAAATAAAAGCCCCGGCCACTATTTGAGGATTTAGGGTAATACAAAAACAAGATTACAGGATTGCTGCTACTCAAGATTTGACACCTGATATTGATGCAATCGTGAAGGCTAAAAGATGCAGAGTTTCAGGAGCAGCCGGTGGCTGCAGTAGGTAGGCCGCAGTGAGAGAAAGAGAGGGGAGGGGGTTAAACAGCTGTTACGACCACCAGTCTATGGTGTTCTGTGTTTGTGTTCTGTGTGTGTTTTCTGTGTGTTGTGCTGCTGTGCTATCTGATCCCCACAGCGAATCATCTCAGCCCAATCAACACCTATGCATGACTCCTCCCCTCCATAATCCGGTTCACCTGGGGCCTGTACTACGAATCAAGATCAACATGCTCTGGATTACTCTCAGTTACCCGACTACACAAAGCGAGACAATCGCAATCACGATAAACGGTATCACGACGGCGGTTATCAACTCTCTAACTCAACCCAGATCTTTCTAATCTAGAGATGTGCGCGTTCACATAAAGGGGCGGTGTTTGCACCGTATATCCAATCGCAAACACGGACAAAACAAGAGCTGCATATGTCACGGAAGAGGAGCGGACATTCCGGACAATAATCGTACAAACTTTGTCTACTCCTCCTGCGTGAAATATTGTTACACAAACATATCAGGAATACAGACATATGATACAGGCAAAAATCAACGAATTCGCTGCTGCTAAACTGGTAGAAAATAGCAGACGCTGTAAATGCGTAAGCTACATGATTTATTGATATCACTGTCCCAGGCACAAGATATGACCATAATTACACGTACGTGCATTCCATAACGTTAAACTTTTGTTGCTGTATTATTTTAGTTGCAACCCTGGCAGTGGCAAACGATCGTGGGAGCAAATAAAGATAAAAACCTAATTCAAAACGGTAAGTAGCAGTAGGCAAAACTTACTGGCTTAATTGCCAGTACCTTTTGTAGGATATTGGTAGAGCTACAAAGGGCCCTTAGAACAATGAAATTGCTTGCAGCCAACAGGAAGAAAAATTAGTCAAAGACAACTGGGGGGGGCCCTCCTCCACAGGACTCCACTCTTGCTGAGGAGCTGGCCCTCTCAAGCTATCAGGGTCGCCCCATGATGGAAGGAGTGGAAGGGGGCATTTCTTCAGACACTGGTGGCAGCAGCTCGGAAACCCAGGCATATGTATGTTTCAAGTGATCTATGTGACCATGTTCATTCAACAATTATTCCTAAATATTGAAGTGAAATGTAGAATCAGAAAGGGATTTATTCGCCATGAAAGTTTGCACAGACAAGGAATTTGCTTTGGCAGGAAGGTGCATACAATAAACACATAGGAACCTTAAATTTAAATATGTGGACTATACTAAGGGTACATAAACTAGCAATACTAAGTGGAATGTATTACTGTCCTCTGCAGTGACAGGAAATATAGTGGTGTTGCTGCCACCACCCACTGTCGTCCCACTGTGCCATACTGTAATTGAAGTGTCCGTAATGACTTACTAATGGTGGTGGTCTGAACATGAGACACAAGTCCTTAAAGTGCTCATTTCAAATATAAATCAATTGATTAAATTGCTATGGTGTTAAACTCAGCAGGAAGAGGAACTTCTTCCTCCCCCTGAGCATAGGGCATCCACTTCAAGGCCAAGACAAAGACACAAGGTATAAGCAATGAACCTTGAAACACAGTAGTCAAATGGACACCTTCAACTTTCTCCAAGTGTGCCTTACAAAGGGACAATGTTCTTTATTTGTTTCAGGTTGGAGCAGACAATGTGAGGGCCCTGTATAAAAGAACCCTGGAGCTCGATATAGAGTATAAGAGGCTTTTAGTTAAAAAAACAAGGCTGGAGATAGAAAAACTGGAATATGAGAAGAGATAGTACATGACTGAATGAATGACACTAAACTTAGTTACACTGACATTATATTTCTGTGTTCCTAGGAAAGGGAGAACACATGAGGATGTATTTGTTAAACTTTTTTCTACGTTTTGGTCTTTTTATCCCTTTTTGTGGCTTTTTTGTTGTGTCTTTTGAGTCTTTTGTGGGGGTTTTCAACATTTCTTTCTTTCAATTACCTATTTATTATTTTTGAAAAATGCTATAAAAGAGAATGAAAGTAGTGAAATGATCATTGTACGTATACACATTGTTCTTTTTGGTTTGAAATGTTTTGGTTGAAAGAAACCCAACATTTTGATATGGAAATAATTAGAAAATGGGTCAAAGCAACCCAAGGACAGCAGAAGGGGTTAAGGGGAGACACGTACCCCATTGAATAGGAATAACATATCAACATGACACTACATAAAAGTACCCTTAGCGAAATAACGCAACGCTATGCATTGCATATGTTCTAAGCATTGCTAGTCTATGTACTTTTAGTATTAGATCTCATATTATTTTTTGGGGATTCCTATATGTTTAATGTATGCACCTTACTGCCAAATCAAATTGCTTGTCTGTGCAAACTTTCATGGCGATTAAAACCCTTTCTGATTCTGATGTTCTGGCTATGAGCGCACCTCTCAATATCCGCGCACCAAGCTCCACACCTTCTATGAACGGTAACGCCATTATCCTCGAAAATGAGTTAGTGGGCGGGGCTTTTATAACAGTTGATCTCTGATCTCCAACTATAACCTGCTCCCGACCAGGTTAGCCATTCAGCATGTGTTACCATGGCGATCTACCCCGATAACAAGTGATCCACCTTCGTAGTACAGAAAACCCTGGGTTGAACCTGAAGTTACCTCGCTAACGCCAAATCTTGATTCGTAGTACAGGCCCCAGGTGCGCTCAGAACAGCCAGAACATCAGAATCAGAAAGGGTTTTAATCGCCATGAAAAGTTTGCACAGACAAGCAATTTGCTTTGGCAGGAAGGTGCGTCGTTAAACATATAGGAATCCTAAAAAAATAATATGAGATCTAACTATAGGAAAAGTACATAGACTAGCAATGCTTAGAATGTGCATATGCAATGCATAGCGTTGCGTTATTTCGCTACGGGTACTTTTATGTAGTGTCATGTTGATATGTTATTCCTATTCAATGGGGTGTCTCCCCTTAAACCCCTTCTGCTGTCCTTGGGTTGCTTTGACCCACTTTCTAATTATTTCCATATCAAAATGTTGGGTTTCTTTCAACCAAAACATTTCAAACCAAAAAGAACAATGTGTATACATAGCCTACAATGATCATTTCACAAAAGACTCAAAAGACACAACAAAAAAGCCACAAAAAGGTATAAAACACAAAAACTTAGAAAAAAGTTTAACAAATACATCCTCATGTGTTCTCCCTTTCCTAGGAACACAGAAATATAATGTCAGTGTAACTAAGTTTAGTGTCATTCAGTCATGTACTATCTCTTCTCATATTCCAGTTTTCTATCTCCAGCCTTGTTTTTTTAATTAAAAGCCTCTTATACTCTATATCAAGCTCCAGGGTTATTTTATACAGGGCCCTCACATTGTCTGCTCCAACCTGAAACAAATAAAGAACATTGTCCCTTTGTAAGGCACACTTGGAGAAAGTTGAAGGTGTCCATTTGACTACTGTGTTTCAAGGTTCATTGCTTATACCTTGTGTCTTTGTCTTGGCCTTGAAGTGGATGCCCTATGCTCAGGGGGAGGAACAAGTTCCTCTTCCTGCTGAGTTTAACACCATAGCAATTTAATCAATTGATTTATATTTGAAATGAGCACTTCAAGGACTTATGTCTCATGTTATGTTCAGACCACCACCATTAGTAAGTCATTACAGACACTTCAATCACAGTCACACGTTCACACACTCTCACCATCCATGTTGCAAGTGGTAAAACAAAATCAAAAGTGTACCCCCAAAATGCTCACTGAGCAGGCAGGCACAGTTTCCTGATCATCTAGGACCTCCACTTGCAGAAAGTAAATGGCATATTTGATCAATATTCAACAACCACATATGGCATACGTACTGGCGTATGACTATTAGTTTCATGGTTACCTCTGTATGGCACAGTGGGAATGACAGTGGATGGTGGCAGCAACACCACTATATTTCCTGTCACTGCAGAGGACAGTAATACATTCCACTTAGTATTGCTAGTTTATTTACCCTTAGTATAGATGGTCCACATATTTACATTTAAGGTTCCTATGTGTTTATTGTATGCACCTTCCTGCCAAAGCAAATTCATTGTCTGTGCAAACTTTCATGAATAAATCCCTTTCTGATTCTACATTTCACTTCTACAATATTTATAAATAATTGTTGAATGCACATGGTCACATAGATCACTTGAAACATACATATGCCTGGGTCTCCGAGCTGCTGCCACCAGGGTCTGAAGAAGTGCCCCCTTCCACTCCTTCCATCATGGGGCGACCCTGATAGCTGGAGAGGGCCAGCTCCTCAGCAAGAGTGGAGTCCTGTGGAGGAGGGGCCCCCCCCCAGTTGTCTAATTTTTCTTCCTGTTGGCTGCAAGCAATTTCATTGTTCTATGGGCCCTTTGTAGCTATACCAATATCCTACAAAAGGTACTGGCAATTAAGCCAGTAAGTATTGCCTACTGCTACTTACGTTTTGAATGATGTTTTATTTTTTATTTGCTCCCACGATCGTTTGCCACTTCCAGGGTTGCAACTAAAATAATACAGCAACAAAAGTTTAACGTTATGGAATGCACACGTGTAATTATGGTCACATCTTGTGCCTGGGACAGTGATATCAATAGGTACATCATGTAGGCTAGTTTACGCATTTACAGCGTCTGCTATTTTCTACCAGTTTAGCAGCAGCAAATTCGTTGACTTTGTTGCCTGTACATGTCTGTATTCCTGATATGTTTGTGTAACAATATTTCACGCAGGAGGAGTAGACAAAGTTTGTAAGATTATTGTCCGGAATGTCCGCTCCTCTTCCGTGACATATGCGGCTCTTGTTTTGTCCGTGTTTGCGATTGGATATACGGTGCAAACACCGAGCCCCTTTATGTGAACGCGCACACCTCTAGATTAGAAAGATCTGGGTTTGAGTTAAAGAGTTGATAACCACCGTCGTGATACCGTTAATCGTGATTGCGATTGTCTCGCTTTGTGTAGCCGGGTAACTGAGAGTAATCCAGAGCATGTTGATCCTGATTCGTAGTACAGGCCCCAGGTGTCGGACTCGGCACTCGGTCTAAATGATAGGCCTACAGATCATCTTATTTTTACTTTAAAACAATATTACATTAAGCTCAAACAAATTGTAGGCTATTTGCGCTCAAATGAATGCGAAAAAAATGCACAAACTGATATAGCCTACAACTTGCATTTCTGAACTGTACACTATAGTGGGTTAAGCAAGGGGAGATTCTATGGCTTGGTAGTGCATTGTGCGCAGCAAGCTTGAAAGAAAAAAAAGGGATATTCATTGGAGCCTGAGCCCCAGAGTGTTATGTCTAACAACGCCTCTGGAAAGGTAGAAATTACTTCTGATCATTTTGACCACTAGTGGCCAAACAGCTTGTTTGTCTCAGATGTTAAGGAACAGGCACACTAATGAGCAAACACAGGCATGCACGTGGGATTGACAAGTGCAGCCAATTTGGCCTCAACGTGACATCCTGTTAGGTATGCATCAATGTTCCATAACAAAATCTGAAGTTATTTAATCCAAATCCTTTCTTTCTCTTATCTGGCCTCTTTGAAAAGGCTTATGAAGACATAAGCTCATATTCCTGCGAAACAAAGGTAGTTTTTTTTCGGAAATACCCGTGAGGTTTTTAGTGAAGACCTTTGAAAGGTCGTCGCCATTCACTGGATCATGTAGCCTGTTGCATTTAATTAGTGGGCTTCAACAAAAGGATACTTTATAGACAACTAAAATGTGTATATTAGGCCTATTTTACTATGATAAAAATCCGTTGAACGTTATAGGCTACCTATTGTATAAATAATAAAACATTGTGGATGTCAGAAGCGCAGAGAATTTCTTTCGACCAAGTTGAGTTGGACCGGTAATTTCTAGTGAGAAACGTGGTACAGAAACAGCTGCGATCACTAATGCAAAACATTGCCTCTTAAACATGCGTAAAACAGTTTCAGATGAATACAAACATATGCACGAGAGTTTGTGAACCTCCGCTCTGCTTTGCTGCTATAAGTAGGCGTTACATTAGCCACAAACATATGTTCTAACGATTTCACTGCAGGGCATATTTTCTATACCTTGTTTGAAAGCTTAAGCTTGCTATTAGCCATAAACTGCAAATGTATGAGTGACAAATTACACCAATTGTGCTGTAATAATAAATAGTAGGCTAACAACTTTTTCATCGAGGGTCTTTGGTAGAAGCTTTATTCAACGTGTTAAAACTTACATGAGTGCACTAGTAATCTTCCCTCTATCTAATGGCAATTATAAAGACGCATCTATTAACTAATTTGATTGCTGCGTTGTTTCAAAAGCTTTACATTACATTTAGATGCACTCGGACCACTTCTTTCCATGGTCAAAACAATCAAAGACAGGGTCTGATTTCGTTTTCTCCAGTTGTTATGGAAGCCACTAACTGCACAGTTGACGCTGGGCATCTTTATTAGCCTTAAATGTGTACCAAAGCTTGTTTAAGACGTTCTCTTATAGTACTGTTTTAAAGCGGAAAGAAACAGGAAATGAGAATACGCGGATGGCCGTGCCCATCGCGACTTCCGGAATAAGGTGAATACTTTCCGCTTTAAAACAGTACTATAAGAGAACGTCTCGACTCTACCGGCAGAAATACGACTCTACCGGCAGGTTCTAAATCGTGTTTTTTTTTGGTTTCTCGGACGAATTTCTCATCAGATTTGCATTGGACTCTATGGGGCGAGAGTTGGACTGTGTCTCGCTTTCGTGGGGCTCTGAACAAATGTGTACGTCTGTTGGATTCCACAGACAACTGTCTACGACCAACACAAAATTAGCTACATATTGATCCAAAAACGAAGCATGAACAGCGAAAATTGTGGCAATGCTGGCAATCTAGAAATATTTTTTCAACGACATCTGAAGTTCCCCTCCACTCTAACCGTTTCAGTCTGCACTCTAGGCTTTCACGTACACACCCATGTAAATCTCAGAAACGGTTTGAAAAACTCATGAAACATAATCA